>JAWZYV010012838.1:0-141954 GCA_038373885.1 Cheiracanthium punctorium | reverse complement strand
GCTTAAGGAGAAAGTGACTTCATCTCCATCACTGAAATGTTAATGCTTCATCAAAGAAATTCTGAAGGAAGAGCGAAAAGAAATTTCCCAACTCATTACAGATTGCATGGACATCTAGTAACTTGTAACTAGTAAAAGATCTAGTGATCTCATTCGGAATTTTCATCAGCCGTCCGGCATTATGAAACAGACATGAGTAAATTAATGAGATAAAGCATTTTGAATATATATATATATATATATATATATATATATATATATATATATACTCGATCTTTTAGTATATGATTCCAGTGGCTGATTCCCCGTCCCTACCCTTCGCCCCCCCAAAAAATTCTGGAGGGGCCCTAAATCTGTTTGTCTCCTTTTTCTTGTGAATTAATTCGAATTTAGAAAACAAATCAATCTTATAAAGTGTAAACTTAAAAAACTTAGTTTTGGGGGACATGTGCCCTTATGTCCCTCTCTGGATCCAAGAATGTATGTTTCCTCGAATTTGTTGAGTATATACATGCCCCCCCCCCCCACAGACGAACTTATTTTGTAAATTCAAATGAATTTATGAGAAAAGGGAACAAAAATATTTTGTGCTGCACCCGCCAGAATTTTTTTCTGGATCCGCTACTGTGTTCGTCCGCTACTATGTTCGTCCATAGGCTGCACCATGGACTGTTCATTTCCTTAACATTAAGAATTATGGCTTTCTTTCCCTTTCAAGGAAAGGGTGTGGATGATTTTTCACTAGTTCCCAGTAGTTTGTCAGATTCTGACGTATTTGGAAACAAAAAAAAAATTGGATTTGGGGAAAAAATCACTACAACAGATCAGCAATGGTTGTGCTCATTAAGGTTTTGCTCAAAAATTAAAGTGATCCTAACTACTTTATTCACAAATCACTTGACATACGAATAAATCTAAACACGCGTGCTGAAGTTATGGGTACGATATCATACATTAACACGCGTAAAAACGCGTGTTAAAGTCATCCGTATGATATCTTAATATATTTTGGATTAATCCCCTTGTCAAACATTTGGTGACTAAGGCCGTAAGTGTAATTCTGTTCTTTTATCACTGTAAACTACACACATTAGAACACATTATTCACCAAAGTTTTCCATTCCTTTGTAAATTGAATTTCAATTTAGAAGAAATTATAAAGAAAATCTTGATTCGTATCAATGTCATTCATTCCAAATTTCCAGTTCATCACAAACAATTTCAGTTACTCCTCCAAGGAACTGATGTTCGGCGATTTACTATTCCACAATAATGTGAGGTGACGTAGCAAAAAAGGAATATTCTACAAGAATTTTGTTGTTGTTGTCCCCTCACAGAAATTAAACTATTACTTCCAAGAGTTCCCATCTGGTTGCCAAAGACCATTTACAATTCCTCAGTGAAAACAGAAATGTAGCTACAGTTGCATTTTGGACTGATATATTCAAACACATGAGACAGAATTTGAGACCTCGATACAACCGAAAGCTTGCTAGTGACATTGCGTCGGAGATCAATAGTTTTTGTGAAAAACTGGAATTATTTTTGATATGAAGTTGGTGATGAGCACATACATTGCCATAACTTGAAAGTCTGTGATAAAATAAATTAGATTGCCATAACAAATTTTACCAACTTTATGACGAATTTATAAATTGAATATGAGAATAACTTTTCTGCCGTTAAAAGAATTCAATATCAAGAGGAGTTAGGCCATACTTCTCTTGATATCAAGGTAGTAAAACGTGCTTTTCCAAATTATGGACATCTAACCTTTTTTTAAAGACTATGCAAGGGTTTAGCAGTGAATTCTGTAAATATAACTCTTTTTTATTTGTTGAAGTCCCACTGTTTTCTAATTTTAAAACAATTACTTTTTTTGTTTAAAAAACATTGGATGCAAGGAAAATGTTGAGTGATTTAAAGGCAGGAAGATACGTACTTGTAAACCGCAGCCACCAAGATTGCGATCTTTAACTAGCTCTATTCTCCATTTCTGAAGTTCGTAATCTTGTAACAGTTTGTCGTCGGAATCTGAAATTATAATTTAATCCTTATACTTGTTGTTGCCATGTCCATGGATAGACCATGGAAGAGGGGTGCCAGTGCCCCCGAGGGGGTTGGACTTCTACTTGTTGGTCCCTAATTTTGAACCGATTCCAGATGAGGGACCAACCACCACCTGAAATTGGCACCCCCAGAGGTATCGTTAAGAACTTGGAGGACTTTGGAGCCACGACGGATTTTACGTGCACCAGCTCCCATTAGCGTACACGGTTCCACAGCGGACGAGCCGAGAGGGGGAAGTCCCTCCCAAGCACTGGCCAAGCCGGATGCTGCTTCACTTGCCGTGTTCTTATGGGAACGGAGTTTAGCGCCCAGACAGACCACTGCGGGTCAATCCTCATACTTAATTTTTAATTATTAAATATAATCCATTCCAGAATTATATTTTACTGCACCAGACAGCTAAATTAGTATGAGAGATGATTTAAATATCAGTATTAATGCTTTTATAAATTCTTTTGAGGCTATCAGGGATTTACTTTTAGCACTTTCCAACAATTAAATAAAATGTTTATGGTTTCGGTTTGTCTGTTCGTCAGTCGGTCCGCATTCTAACAGCCGTAAATTTGCATAAATTGCCTTGAAACTTATGTATATTACTTTCTATACTTATACTTTTTTGATTTTTGAATATGGTTTATAAAACACGGATAGTTATTTTACAGAAAGAATTACAATTACACGTCTTTCCAAGTTATAAATCAAAAAATGAAAACACCTGTTTACATACCATAAAACCTGTGAACAATCTTTGATACGTATCTTCTTATTGTCATATAGATCTGCATAGCATCATCTCTGTAAGGATAATCTGACAGAATGTCAAATTCAACCTTAAAAAAATGTTTAAGTGTTAGTATAATAAGTATTCATTTATCAAGTACAACTAAATTGTTGAAAAAAAGGCTATCTATAAAAGATCAATATAAATTAAATATTTATCTAAATCGCACAGCAAAGTATATTGAATAAATGAAATATTACAGATTAATAATTATTGTACAACATGAATTAGATAACAGAAATGCAGAAAAGTTTTCTTGAGAACAAGCAGTTTTGTCCAAAATCTAATGAATTTTCGTATAACTTTAATCAACTGAAAGTCTGATTGTATTAATATGTTAATTGGATATATTTATATATGGGAGACCGGGGCACATTTTCCAATTTTTTATACTTTTTATTTTTATCTATTTTGAGGAAAACAGGATATTACTGTCTTTCCTATAATTTTATCTACAAACTTATTTGACACTGCACCAGTAATTGACACTTTGACAGATATTTTACTGTAAAAAGCCCTTTTTTCAGAACTGTTATCAAATGGTGCTATCTAGTACCAATTTAGACACTTGTCTTCAATTTTATGCAATTTTTTCAACCTCCAGGGTATTAGAATTTGAGATTTTAAACTCGGTGCTTAAAAAAACCCTCTGATTCTCAGTAGCTGGCTTGATGCTGAAATACCTCTTTCTATTGAAGTCTATCTCGTTATTAATTTAAATTGATTTGTATTAGATAATAATCGATAAAAATGTCTGTAGAGTTTTTTAAATAAATAAATTTATTTATTTAAGATAGAGTGTCAATTACAGCGTTAAAAAAAAGATTTCACCAATAAGTGACACTCGTGCTAGTTATTGGTTTGTCAGTCAAATTCATGATAATTTCATAAAATTTCTAGGAATTGCAGTAAACAGCTATTCAGAAGATTATCTGCAGATGAATTTTGAATATATGGTGTGTTACAAAAAGGTGGTAACACGCTTTAATTCTTTGTCCATTAGAATTAAGAGGGAGATGTAAATTGAAAATATGTTCATAATAAGGTAGGAAAAAAGACTAAGGTAGCTGCACTAGTAACTGACACTTTACCGGATAATTTATCATAGTAAGCTTTTATTTCAAAACTTTTATCAAATAGTACTAATATCAATTTTGACATTTACTTTCAATTTCATGAATGATTTTTTTTAAAAATCTCCAGAAGGCTCTAGGTATGATAATTGAGATTTTAAACTAAGGGATGAAAAAATTCTGATTCTCAGTAGCTGCCTTAATGCTGAAATTAAGATAAGTTCATTTTCAGCCTGTTTCTATTTGAAGCATATTTCTTCTTAGAAAATAATTTAAATTGAATTGTATCAGATAATAGTACATAAAATGTTCCTACTCAATGCATTTTTAATTCCACTGATTTTGTATCTTTTTCCGATATTAGTTCTCATAGAAAAAAAAAAAAATATTTACCTTTGTATTATATCTGTCATGGTAGTATCCTACTCAGTCTTTTTAATCTTTAGTGAGAGTGTTATTATTATTATTAATTTACAATTTTGTATAGTATTTTTCTTTGATTTTTCAAAATAATCTAATGTGAGCAAAATATTATCCTTTAATGAAATATTTATGCTGTTCCTTTTAAAGAGGTTAAAAAAAATGAGCATGTTTTCTACTCATTTAATAGATGTCAGTTACTGGAACATGAAATGTCACTCAGTGGTGCTAAAAGTTTTCTTGGTGTCAATTACTGGTGTCGCTACCATGGCAACATATAAAATATAGAAAAAATATATATTTCAAATATTCTGTAATAAATTTTACCTTTCAAAAACTTTCAAGGTTCATAGAAGTTTTGAAAACAAAAAGCTTGTTTCAGGATAGTTTTTGTAACTAACAATAACTAGTTAATTTTTGTATGGATCTTAACGTGCCAATTACTGGTGCACCTACTTTATTTTTTGATAAGCAAATGATAATGTAAAGTTGGAAAATATGTACCGTTTATAAATATGCACCGGGCAAGTTTTCTACTTTAAATGTTAAAACACAGATAATAAAGTTTGCTTGTTACTTATTATGCATTTTTTAAAATTGTAAACTGAAAAAAATCACAATTATAGCAGGTAAAATAATAGTAGAGTAATCGAGAAAGTAGTTCGATATATAAAAGAAAGGCCACTTAACAATTTTACAAAATCTGTCACTAATATTTTAAAGAGATTTTTTCAACGAAAGTCGCCATTGTCTGAATCACAGTGAATGTAAAAAGTAGTAGCACCTCTCTTGGAATACGTTCCTCGTATGCTGTTGGAAAACCTGCCCCATCGCTATATTGAAACTTTACACTACCTCCACGAGTACCGTTGTACTTTGTTTGCAAAACAAACGGTAGTTACGTGAAGAAAGGAACCCCTTTTTTAGTACATGCAATGTCAAAACAATAAGTTTGATGCTGGTAGGTATATTTTAAGTTTGCATAAAGATCTAAAAGTTTACTCGAAAAGTCGGAAAAAAAATCAAGAAAACAGCTCTTCTGATGATGTGAGAGCAGGTACTGACATAAGACTTTCGTAAATGATGTGTGCTGTGTTGCTACTTCAACCAGTTGAACCCCTGGCTTCATTTAGTGGTTCATTTCAAAACTAAAGCGTGTTGGAGAACGTGCACATATGGAAAAGTGCCCCAGTCTCCACTTTATATATATATTTTTAAAAATCGAGATTTACAGATTTAAGAACATGTTAAGGAGTGCATTAAATATTGGACATTAATTGGTTCTGCCAATTCTTATAAAACTGTTTTCCGTAGAAGATGTAACTTACATGATATAGTAAAAGACTATAATAATGAATAAGTAACTTTATAGCTGATTATTTCAAATTTACTTCATTGTTACTAAACATGTCCATACTCTCAACTTTCAATTATTAGAATATAAGATGACGATTAACCTTCTGATTTGAAGTCATAAAATTCCAAGAATTATACTGATTTCCAAGTTTTCCTCGAATACTCTTACATTTTTGTAGACTAAACTTCTTATTAGGGGGACTGGAAAGTAATGTTGCTCTTTCTTATGTTAGAATCTCGTTTAGCCAAAACTACTGACGCTAATAATACGAAATTTGGCATGTCTGTGAGTTTTTAAGCATAGGTGCTAGATTAAAGAGCATTTCCCGAAATACCTAACCTATAAGTGGTAAAGGACGAAAATGTTCTTTTCGCATATCTTTCTATCTCTATTTAAAAAAGAGATATCCATACAAATCTTGTAGCAAAACATAACATTTAAGTAGAATACATAAAAATCAATTTCAAGACAATTTGGAATTCTTCCTCTAAGGATTGTAGAAGGCCACTCTTCCCTTTTTTTCACATCTTTCTTGAAAGAAAGAAATATCGATACAATTCTTGCTTTAAAATGTACCAAGTATGAATGCTGTTTAGGCTGAGCTTGCTTGTAATTAAAAAAATTGTTCTAATTTAGTGTAAGAAAACGAAATTAATTTCAGGTACTCCTGATACATGCACCATAAACTGTTTTAAACGTTAGGCGTTAGAGGAAGGCCCCACTATGGCCCAGTGGATAAGACACTAAAAATGAGACGGCTGATGTTCAAGTTTCCAGGATCGGACTCTATCGCGCGGCTGTCGATCTAACTGTCTGGATTTTTGAGCGGTTTTCTCCAGATGTAACGTGAATACGCGTTAGAACACCTTAGAAAGTCTTCCAACCAAGGTACTCCGCATCCTTGGCAGATAGCTCATGTGTGGCTTTGTCATAACAACACAAACAAACAAACCTTAAACCGTTCAGCATAGAGCAAAGATCCAATTTCATTCGTAAAGTCTTTTTGTTTGAAAATAAATGTGGTACTTTCATAAAAACTAATTTTAGAACTATCTCTTACTATCTCTTAATTATTGTTGCTTTTATCTAATTATTTTAATATTGACAAAATTAAATGAACTCACTAGCGTACACAGATTCTCCCCCAAATAAATTGTACCTGGAGGGGATTGGATCTCTCTCAAGTTTTATATATAAAAAAATACTGAATCTAGGTTTAAACTGTTTGTTTCCATCTTATTCGCTTTCTGTACTCAAATTTGCCCCTCTCTTAGCCATGCTCTTAACGTTATGCAAAGCTAAAGTTGCGTTTTCAAGAGACAACGTCTATATTTGATCAGTACATAAAATTTTGTGTGACATTTGATTCTGTCAAGAGTTTTTAAGGGGTGCTATCAAACAAACAAGGGTCGGAGAGCAGGTATCTCAATGAATCTCAAGTTTTACGACGTTGTCCGGATTGTTACTGCAATTGTAACATGTTGATAAGTATCATGGACTATATTTTTACATTTAGTCTTAGTTAAACTCTGTACTTGTGTTTTAAAGCTTAATAACACATTTGCAATATTTATGTATCACATACAAACGAATTTTATAACTCGAATTTTTCAGTACTTCAGAATTCGAGTTATTTAAAGTCTGCTAAATTATTAGTTTTCACTGACAAAAAAAAAAAAAAAAAAAAAAAAAAACCAGTTTTATTACATATTATTTTTCAAAATTTTCGTTGATATTTGGTGGAATCAGCACAATTATTTTGTTAAAATAGAACTAATTAAACTTTTGTTAAAAAATCAAAGCATTTTTTAGCGGTTTTCAAACTATCAAATGTATTCATTGTTGATTCTTAAACAAATATAAATATTTTGTTAGCATATTTTCAAAGGAGATGCTTGTTTCATGCATGAATAGTATCAATGGATGTAAGAGACCATTTTTAAGGAATAAATTATAATTTCTGTGCCAGTCGAGGGAAATTGATTGAAGGAAGGCGGCGATATTGCAGTAATTTGATTGAACGTACGAATTCCAGCTCAACATTTGTACCGTCAAGAATAAGAACGAGGTCCCCCATGAAAAATATCAGAAACAAATATGAATCTATTTAATTTCCAACTCTGACGCATAAAACAAATATATGATTTTAATTATGCAAATTATAAACAATGCAAATATTTTTAGGTATTATTTTATAATATTTACTTGTCTTGATTTAATTTCGTTTGGAAGTATTCCGTGAACATCCATGCGCCATCTTTGAAGTCTGTAGGAAGAAGAAAAAAAAATGTAATGAAGATTTGCTAAGTTGTGATGAACTATTTTATTAAAATTAATAAATGAGCAAGTTAAATGAATATAATTGTGTTGCAAATGAATAAATGTCATTCAGTGATGTTTTTACCAGATGCTGAAAAAAATCAGAACTGAAAATAGTTATTTAAAGCCAAACAAACATCTTAAATTCAGCTAAAGAAAAGAAAATGAGAATAAATTTATCTAATATCTTTGAAAATGACAAAAAAGGATTTTCTGATTCCGTAAAAATTGCAGTCTATTTGCTTGTAAGTAAAACATGCATTCAAGTAATTTTTAAAATGTTTCAGATTAGCTTCCCAGGCACGTTTCCATCGAGATTACCTATTCCGTTCAGCATAGAGCAAAGATCCAATTTCATTCGTAATGTCTTTTTGTTTGAAAATAAATGTGGTACTTTCATAAAAATGTAGAGTGATATTATTATCCTTCCGAAAAGTCACCGTCAGTATGAATGAGAAAAATGCATTATGATCCTTGAATGGAAGAATTCTACAGTCGCCTACATAAATATGAGCACTTGAAAAAAATCTCGTTGTTTATTTAATATGTAATTTATCAATCTATCTTAAAATTACGTCGATGAAAATTTAGTCAAATCATTTTACTGAGCATTTTTGTATAAATTCACAAAGTAAGTTAGCATTTCATATATAAAAACAGATGAGATTTTGTCCAAGTTTCTACATATATATACAAGTGACTGTATCACTTTGTCTATAATAGTGAGACTCTTGAACTCTGATATTAATAGTGGAAATGCCATCTGCGGACTCAAGTGAAGAATAATCGCCTCTTCTAGCTTGTGTTCTCCGTTAGTCAGGCAATACTAAATACCTCTCCGTAGACTTTATTTTTCCCTCTTGATCATTAATAGAGTTTATAAGTATTATGGAATGGAATCACAAATACAATCTTGAAACATTTTCAAGCAAATGCTTTTGCAGTAACATTTTTCACTTTATAAAATATGTAAGTGATAAATGAATGGAAAGTAATGTAATCTAATTAATAAGTTTAAAGAAGCCATCTCACCCTTTAGCAATAAGTTGAAACATTCCTTCTCGACCTATGGTCATAGTTTTGTCGACCCACCCTCCTGGAGAAACCAATTTGTATAAACCCCGTCTGAAAAATAAGGGATCTATATATATACATATATACAGGGTATCCAGTGCTAACGGGATTACTGAACACATAAAATTCTAATAGAAAATTTCGACAGAATCTACAACATTTTAATATATCATTAAAGCTTATTGCATTTACACGTATACTTTATCACAATGTATATTAACTTGGAATTTAATACTGTACTTAGCGCACTTACGTGTTAATAGCAAGAAGGAAGAGGAAATGAGGTGCAAGAAGCTTGTACAATGGGTGAGAAGGTGAAAGATTTCGATGCGTACAAATGACAACACCTTCCATTAAAAGATGAGTGAAACCTGCGTGTGAAATAAAACATCAATAAGTATTTATCTGAAAGAAGGAAGAAAAATAGTGCCTTAAGCATAAAAATGTGCAATAATAACACCCCCCCCCCCTTCTCCGCCGAAAAGAAAAATCTGGTGGCAAATAAGATTTTTCATAGCCAGAAGAAATGTTGGTCTGAACGACCAAAAACAAAGTTTGATTCTACTTGGTGACAAAGTGATTATTCTACTTGGATAAATCTTGTCAACTATTCTGTCTAGTACGTTCACTCAAAAATGGGCCATCTCACATCTAAGAGGAATTCAAAATTTAATGTTTGACCCAAAATTGTCGATATGTCTGCCCGCATAATTTATGCAAATATAATTTCATTTCATTCAACATTTAAATATCTGATCCACGTTTATTATTGAAAGTTACCAATTGAAATGATATGAGGAATTATATTGAAATATTATTTAAAATGATAGGTAATTTTATCACCTAATTAAATCTCTGCGATAATTTTCTAAAAGAAAATAAAGGAATATTAAAGAATTTTACTCATGGGTCATTTTTAATCGAAGTGCGTGTTTTTTAAGCGAATCGCGTGTGCATTATTCATAGAAGAACTGTTTAAAGTAGACAGTAAAGTTTTCAGATAAAAATGTTTATTTTATGTATGGTATTTGTGAGTTTTAATTTTCCCCATTATTTCCAAAGAACATTCCTGAATTTTTTACAGTGTACTGACATAGAAAGTAACTCTCTAGGAAAAACAAAGGTAAGTCTTAGAATCTACCAAACAAAAATAAACAAGTTACTTTTTAATAAACAGGGTGTTATAATACATAATGATGAATATTTAAAATTTCCCTATTAAGAACGTTGATCAGCAAAACATATTGGTCAAAATGCCACCATATTTATTCAGGATATCTTAATGAGATCATGGGAGAAAGATTTATGAGGGAAAAATTAGTTCTAAATATCATCACACGATGATGTTTTACTAAGTTACAGTTGTTGATACGTAAAATCTCCCACCACACAGAGGTATAAAACATCTGCTTCAAAGCTTCTTCATTATTCTTTCCGCTTAAGAATGGCTGTTACTTTGCAAGAGAGTGCGTTTCTCTTTTAGCAGTTAAGTAGTTTCTAGTGAAAATTGGACCTTAAAAGGAATTCAAGAATATGCAGTAACAACTGTGGGGCTACAAAAAATGATGGCAAAATTTGAAGTATGCGAATCGCGTTGACTGTACGATTCGGAAGAGGACTGAAAAGTGTTGATGCACAAAGGGTGCCTGTATATACTGCGATCGGCAATGGAGCATGCCATGATTGGCTGGGAATTAAACCAATCACAATGAACATGTTTTGCACTGATTACACTACAAAGACATTTGAATTTAGTAATTTTCTTCCTGTGTTTGTCTCTTTTGTTTACGTTAAAACGGTGAAAAGCCACCTAATGCTGATTTTTTTAAAACTATATTTTCTTTCCAACGAAATCTCCATACCATAATTTAGGTTTTCTTCAAATTTGGTAGTATTTTATTCTGATCAGCAGTTTTCGCTGCACATTGCCCTGAATAGGGAAAACTTTAATTATGAACATCCTGTAGCTTTACTTCTTACATTCTTATTTGTGTTCCCAAAATAAAATATCAAAGTCGAATTTTTTTCATGATTACAATACTTTCCTTACACTGTAAATGTTCGGAAAGCAATAAATTTATGCTTTTGTTACTCAACCGACTTGACTTTTCTACTAAGTAAGAATTCATTGTGTCTCTACAAACCAGTAACATAATTTTTAGATAAATAGTATTCTAAGCAGAGACTTTTTTGTTTCAGTAGAGCGTTGATAATGCTGATTAATTGTGACCGGACCCTGTCCGGTCTTTCCAAAAGAACCCAAAAAGATCTTTTGAGTTCATAACAAAAAGAAAACTTGCTAAAACCATTAATAATTCACTTTAGTGGTTAAATAATTGGAGCAGATAAATGAAACCATTATTTAATATGAACTTAAAATGTATTTTACAGAAAGAATATAGATACACATGCATTTACAGAATACTGTTCAGTTTATGCATTTTCAGAGCTGTTTTCGGATATAATAAGAAAACCCTTTGTCTGTGCTGATGGCTACAAACAGGCAACAAAATTAGAGGTTAAGGAAAATTGATTTAAAAATTTTTCACCAGTAGGCACTGACAATGGGTTTCCTTATCTACATATATATCACTTCTACTCCCTCCTCCTCCAACTGGATTGAATCCAGATTATAGACTGTCGGGATTTTTGACGTCCGGATTATAGACTCTCTACTGTATAAGGATGTTTATCGTAGCCGTTTGTTTTCGGCTCTAAATTGTAAGACCCGTTCTAACTGACTTCCATGTACATGGAATTCCCGTAATTTGCCAAGCGTAAACAAATCTATTTAAATTAATATTTAAAACATATTGCTTTATAAATAGTTAATAAAAGAAAAAATGTCACCCTGATGTTTATCTGCTTTAACTATTAACGTTGCATTAAAGGTATTAAGTAATTTAGAAGTTTATTATACAATTCTAAATATCTTTGATATATACTTGAGATAAAAACTCATCTCTCGATAAAGTCGTACATCGAAACTTAAAAACAAGATTTTCAATTAAGTGTATAAATCTATAGAAAGAGCTGAAGACGATAATAAAGTTGAAAAAATTGGATTAAAAATACCTAAATGTGTACATGATTGATGATAACTGGCATCTGCATTGTTGTAGAATATTTTTGCTGTTAACCACGTGTATGGTGGGTCACTTGGTAAGAACACCTGCAATCAGTAAAAAAATGTATTTTTAAATTCATGTTGTACAAAAGTTTACTCTGGAATAAAGATAATACAGTGGCACCTTGGTTAACGACGCCTGTATTTAAGAATTTACTTATTTTTTGTTTTTGTTAATGTCATAGGCTTTAGTAACAGTTCTTGCCGCCCAGGTAGTGTAGTGGCGTAACAACCATTCTATCACGCATTGGGTCCAATTTCGATTCCCCGCTTGGATTTGGGTGTTAATTTGTCCGTCCCTTCATAGGTGTAATGTTGGCTGTCCTCATAATAGAATGGCCAATACTTCGGGCCATTGTATTGGCGGATGCCTAACAGGCAGGAGTCCGCCCGTTATTAAAAAAAAAAAAAAAAAAAAAAAAAAAAAAAAACAGTTCTTGATTAAGTTAACAGTTCTTGATTACGTAAGTGTTTATCAGCCTTAATTTGTTGGATTCCATCGTTACAAAAATTAAATTGAGAAGATCCCTCTTCTGACACCAGTGTTGCTTCTGTGATTATTGGTCACTAAATGAGGTTTAGCGTTGTGCTGTGCATCCAGCAGGTTAAAACTCGAAATTTTGAAAATACGTTGAGCTACAACTGGGAAAAGATTTATAATTTGAGAAGAGAAGTTTCTCAAGAGAATTTCAGACTTTGAATCGAGTGTTAGCTGCCGTGAGCTTCGCAGCCGCGCGTTGCGACTTTGAATGAGCCGGAGAAGGAGAAAGTGTTGCCGGAGGAGTTTGTTTGTCCGTGTTATCAATGAAAGGAGCGTGTACCAGGAGCTGGTAGCATACCATAAATCCAATCGAAGAAGTAATATGTACTGTGGCAATCGCCTCAGACGATTCGGACCTCGCCACAAACTGTCAGTCACTGGCTGCCTTGTGTGTCTTATAATACGGATCAACGCTGTGGAGAGAATCTCTCTAAAGGGTGATAAAGCTAAACGAGAGAATCTCTCTTCCTTTTTATCCTTCCTTTGTGATAAAGCTAAACGAGAGATTCGGGCACTTAAGATGGCAGCTCCTACCGGCAAATCGATAAATTAAATTAGAAACCTTCCTTTTTATCCCTAAAATAACAATTTGAATGAGCGTAATATAATATTTAAATCCACTTCTTAAAAAAAAAACAACAACAACAAAAATAAACAACAACTATTGAATGGTTTACAGTTAAGAGAAAGGTCTAGTGGGGATCATTCCCTATACTTGCTAAGTTACAATATCCTTACTCAGTTTATCTAGAAACTACTTTGTACAGATTGAAGTTTTGTGAGTAGGAGTAAAAGTTATCACTTAATATAAAATGACATAAATTAAAAATTCGTTTTAATAAATTATGATTATTAATTAAATTAATTATTAATTAAAAATTCGAGTTTAATATATTTTATTTCACATTTGAAAGCCTTTCGCTTACGTCTTGTTATCCATATAACAGCCTTACACAAACATTGACAAAAGGATTTGAGACGTAAAATTGAATATACTTGAAGTTATTTTCCAGTTTTTAATTTACTTCATTTCATTAAATGATCATTTTCGTTCCTGTTCACAAAATTTCAAGATTTTATATGAAGTAATGTCTAAATTAACTGGGTCAGAAGATAGTAGCATGGCGAGTATAGAGAATGATGATCAATAGACTTATTTCTTTAAATAATGTAAGCATGACATGTAAAATTTTCAGATCAAACTTTTTTTTTTATTGGTACCACTTACTGGATTGTCCGGTCCTTTTTCTTGGAATAGTTGAATAGCTATGGGCAGCAATTCTTTGTGCCTGTTTAAGAAAAAGAGGGCGAATGGTGCACAAAGCTGTCAAAAGAAGATAATCACAGTTATATGTAAGAAGTTGCAGATTTAATATTTTACAATACGTCACAAGATAAGCACATAAGAAGCATAAAAGGACAAGGAAAAATAAAACAAAACTAGCAATTAAGTCAGCGTTTCCCCCGCAAATTTAATCTTTTGTGAAAACAAGGTAAACGAAATGTATCTGGCTTTCGGTGATAAAAGACATGAAACAATCTCGAACTGATAACGCTTATTTATGCAGAGTTTTCACAACTTAAAAGTTGATTTCTTGAATTTTCGCAATCTCCATGTCAACATGTCAAATGCTCATATGCTAATTAAAATGCTCAAATGAAATGCTAATCTCCATATCAAGAATACACCATATAATAGAATCAAGGAATATCGTACATTTAAATTTAAAATAAAAAAAAACTACCCAATAACATACTGCAAAGTTTTTCTTATATAACTATACTCCAGATACGTGATGAATTTCTACCACAAATAATCGGGTTTCAGAAAAGAAAAAGATTCATTTAATATTTTTATACTTTCTTAATGAATAACCCAAATACTCTTATAACAAACACATATTGCATTTTTCATGTTAAAAATTGAAAATAAATTAATTAGTAATAAGATATTTAGTTATTAATAATTACTACTCTCCTGAAAATAGAATGATACACAAATCCTATGAGTGTTGCTAAACAACAACAACAACAAAAATCAAAATCCATCAAGTAATACAAACTGCTGTATGACTTAATCAATTTAGATTTATATAAAACTTATTTATTGCTGAAAATAATACTAAACTTCAACATTATAATTCTTATTTAGAAGAGACCATTGATTTTCAGTCAAATGAAAGCGTTAAATTATAACATTAATCAGCTGATAAAAAAGCCCATCCATTAAAAGCTTGACCTTCCACATTCTAATAGAGGATATAATCAAGGATTAAGATGGTTTAAAACTGACATAATTACTAATAATAGCAAAATTTATAAAAATGTTTAAAATATTTAAAACAAACTTATTTCTTTAAAATTTTATGAAATTTTTATCATGTATACATGTTTTATTCAATCTTAATCAAAATTTTATAACAATTTTAGTCAACGAATTTTGATTAAAATTGATAATAAATTACTTCTTTTAAATTTAGGCATATTTTAATCTTAAAATTTAAGGATAAAAATAAGAGTCGACATTTAATTCTACGACATCAGAGATTTGAATAAATAAATGCCAAAGAAAGTATGGTTATTCATCAGAAATAAGCAAAAAGATTAAAATAGGAATGATTGAGTTTCATAGTTTTCAGTGCGATTTTTTTTTTCCGTCGAAAAATTTAGGCATGTGACGATTTGCATTCTGACAAAACGGGAGAAGCTTAACTGACAATTTCATAAATATCGGTATAAAGTTTTTAGTCTGCATTAGAGAACTCTTGCTTTCAAAATCTTACATTATCAGCTAGCAAATCTTGCTAATTTGTTGCAGAGTGGAATGGAGTTTGAAGATTTTGTCAATTTTACACTTTCTTTATAGAAAACTTAAAAAAAAAACTAAACTATAAATGCTCTAAATTTCGAGACCACAAAATGCCAAAAACGAGGAAAATTTATCTTCAAAGATCGAGAACAACAGAAATTTCTGGTCTGCAAATCAACACGAAACGTTCAGATTTTTAACAACGCAAAAGGTAAAGTTTTTCAGGTGCGGAAAAGTGTGGTAACCGTGAACGATAATATTTTTGAGGCCTGGAAAGATTGTGGAAGTCCGTAATTTTGGTCTCGCAAACGGCTATTTTCAGCCTTTAAGGATGCAACGAATGTTCAGATTTTCGAGACTGCATCTGTAACTAAATTTTTAAAACAAAATAAATAAATAAAAATAAATGAATGAATAAATAAATCGGAGTTTTTCGATAATTATTAGATCTTTGGAACACATTAAAATATTGGAGAATCTTCGGCGAAATCGAAGCACTTGTGGCTAAGCGTGACTTAGTTCTTAAGTTTCTCCACCTTTGCTTGACTTCCGTGACTTCCCTGGAAAGCAAATCATTTTGAATAAAACTTTTGTACTTAAACTTTTGAATAGGTTGTGAAAAGGGAGCAAGAGATGCTTGTAACATTTGGTCAAGAGGAAAAGAGCCGAAAAAAAGGAATGAGATTTGGTTAAAAATTTAGATGCGTAATTTTGGGACAACAAAAGGGGGAAGAAAAGTTCAGAGTACGGAAAATGGAGTACAAAAGAGTTTACATTTCGCATAATCAGATTACGTACAGAAGGCGGTAAACGCAGGTGGTTAGTCGGTATTTCGTTGAAATGCAGTAGTACGCAGTAAAATGGGGCCCTACCATGGCTGAGGGATAAGACACTGAACATGTAGATGGCTCAAGTTTGAAGGTCCAGCTTTCTGACCTACCGAGCGGCTGATGATCAAACGGTCAGGAGTTTTGGGCACTTTTCTCCAGATGTAAATGTGAATATGCGTTAGAACCCCTTAAAAAGTCATTCGTCCAAGAAACTTTCCCATAGGCAGCTAGCGCCTGCGTACCTTTGCCTTGACATAACACAGCACATCGCAGCAAAATGCAAAAGTGAGCAGAATTTTTTACATGTTGACAATTTCAAAAAGGAAAATTGAATCAATACCTTAAAATATCGCTTTAAAAAATCCCCGCTTTAAAAAAAAATTGTTTAAAAAAATTAGTTTTCAATTATAAACCCTGCACGTTATACATAAAGGGGTAGAACATCTAAAGGATGGACAGAAACTAGTTACATTTGACGGTAAAAAATACTAATATGAATCTTGTGTTTATATTATCGCGTTTGTATTACCATTTGAATACGCATGCTCATTTACTAAAACTTGCCTTTTTATAGCATTGGGGGTTGGCAGGGAAGTAATGTCGTTTTTTACATAAAATTCAAGCAAATAAAATTTGTAATAAGTTTTTAATTACAAACAAGCTGTGCATAAACATAGGATTCATACTTGCTACATTTTAAAGCAAAAACTTTATGGATAATATTGTGTTTTCTTTCATTAAAGATGGCTTTGGCCACCCACCTTCTTTTACCCGTCTACCCTCCTTGGAAGAAGGTATTCGAAATGTCCTGAAATTGATTATTAGGTATTTGTGAGTGTTATATTTTGCAGTCAGAATTTTATGTATATCTCTGTTTTTCTTTCAGATCCCGTAGGATATGTTAAAAGAACGTTTTGGCCTCCCTGCCTCCTGTTACGAATTTTGAAAAATGCTTTCTAATCTAGCACCAAGTTTAAAAAAATCATATAAATGTCAAATTTCGTATTATTAGCTTCATTAGTTTTGGCTAGGCGAAATATTGAAAGAAAGACATTACTTTCCGGTCCCCTTTATACTCTTTCTGTTAAGACTAATTCATTTTATATATAAAATTCTGAATTTGTGGAATACATTTTAAAATTGCAAAACTTTCAATTTTATGCAAAGATTTTATGCATATTCCCATGATCACATTTTTGTTATATTCTAATAACACGCACACACATTTACTAAAGTACACCTATTCGCTATACTATTTCTATTAAAAATGATAATATTAAATTTTGAAGAAAAATTCTGAATTAACAGAATGAATATACCATGATATAGAAACACATGTAAACTGTTGAAACAAAGAGAATTTCAAATAGTTATCAGCATACATATTATGCCCTAGTTCACCATATACAAATAAGAAATTTATTTAGTATTTATCATCTTTTAGGAATTAAACCATTGCACTTTTTGTGTGATTTTAATACTCATTGGTCTTTTATGCAGGTATATAAAATTCAAAGTTAACTGGATTTGTTTTTAAGGTAATTTGATAAACGCAAATTTATTTTGTACTCCATTTTAGTACTATAACTTGATTAAAAATTGCTCTGTAATAAAAGAAATTGCTAACTTGATTTAGCGATTTTATTATTTTGAGGTAAGGTTTGTTAAAATTAAAAGGATTTTCTCTTTTATTAATTTGACGACACGAATTTGAATTGAGATTGATAAACTCTGCCACAAAAATTCTGTAACAATCAATACATTCGTAATGATTAGCTATGAATAGCTCATCGAGATTTTCCAGTTTGACCTTTTTTTTTACGAGAATAAATTAAATAAAACGCGGTCTTCTACATGAACCATAGGTACAAGGATTACTAGATTGAGCATTGAAAAGGATTACGAGATTGATCATACTCCGATATATTTATTTTGCAATCGTAAGCGCGACGCGATTGATACGATTTTTAAGTCAATAGCTTGAAACCTTCACTTACCTGCAGACCCTCTTTAGTACTAATGCCTTCGAGTATTTCTAAATCTACTATGAAAATTCTTTTCTTTTCTATTGCTTCCTCTAATGTTAAGTCTTCTAAGAAAGGTTGAACCATTTCAGATGTAACTCCAAATCTATGAATAAAAAAGTTGTTGTAAATTCATGTGTTAAAAAAAGCTAAATTAAAAATATATTATGAATTTTTAGCATTAGATATTTATATATTCGTTTAGATTTTCGTGTTTGGGCTGTTTTGGTAACAGTTCTCGCACAAGTATAAAACGTATTTTTGCGGTCTACCATGATTAATTTAGTTCATCAGTGTTTAAATAAAATTGATAATTAATAAATAACAGATTGCATGAATTGATATTAATAAGATTAATGTTGGATCTCTTAAATGTCCACATTTTGAGCTTCAATTCATGATCTTAACTTTTACGACAATATTCCAGACATACATGACTGTAATTTACTCAGTTATAATTTGAGGGTATTTTTCACTTGTAATAATAGGGTGTTTGTGTACACTTTACACGAATTTCAATTTAAATACTGTAAGTGGTTGACAATAACTAGCGTAAGTGCATGTGATTTCTAGTTATAAATCTTAGCATGCGAAAAACTACACATTTCTCAACAACTTAAATTGCATAAGAACACACATACACAAAATCTGATTTTTAAAGTTAAAAAATTGATAAGAACTTTGTAAATAGCCAGCACAAATAAAAAATAGCACAATATGAACGTTTTGGGTGGTACAAAATATTCACCCTTGTCTTACCTATATTGGATCTTCCGTACCACTTGAACTGTTCGTACCGAATGATTTATTTAAGTGTTATTTACAAAGCTTTTTATTACTTTTAACTTCAATCTGTTTGTTAGATTGTTGATGATAAGAAACTCAAATTTATAATTGTTTATGCTGATTTATTTTAAAGAATTTTAAGCTGTTTATTCTTGTTATGGCACATAAAGAAAATCTGTGCAATCAAATACTTGATGAACAAAATTTTTTCCACCTCTGGCTATTGTTAAAAAGTTATCTGGCTTCATATTTCATCAATTTAAGTCTTCAAGCAAACATTTAAAATTTCATTCTCTTTTAAGCTGATTGTTTTGTTTTGAAAATTGTAAACTTACTTCTTTGGTATTTCTGTACAAAGCTTGATTAGCACTGGATTTACACCTTGTATTCTTTGCAGTCCAAACCACCGATCATCGTTCCAGCATTCTAAACATCGAGGCTCTCCTAAGCTGAACTTAAAAATTTTCTTGAGGTCACAAATTGATTCCCATTTGTCAGTTGTCCAACGTATAAGTTTTGTATCTAGCATATAGCGCCCTTTATTTTTCACAATATCCCACTGTAAAAAAATGATTGGATATAGATGATATTTGATAACTGAGGAAGAACATTAGAATTTGGCTGCGATTAAAAACAAGTAGGTAAATTTGAGTTGGTTAAGGTAATGGTATTTTCTAAGTATTTACATATACACAGTGGATTATTCTAGAATTTATTATTTAAGATATTAATTTGATTTTATGTTTTCTATTTCAAGATTTAATTTCACTTGATGGATGCTTTTTATATTGGACATGTGTTTTGGTTTCTGAGATTTGGCTGTGTGTTTTGTTTTTATTGCTCTTTTAGCTTCAAAACTTGTTTTTACCGCATTTATTGCTGATGGAGATGGTTTGATCAATAAAAGTGCTTTAAGCCTCTTTGTCGGTCCAAATGCCGGCACTGCATTTATATATATTATAATAGATTTATAATAAGATCTATTAATTTCTTATGTGTCTTTATGTCTTAGTTTTGTTGTTTTAATTATGATTATTATTATTATTTTCAGAGCGGCTTTTTCCCGACGAAATTTCAATTTTACATTTCTTCCCTTTTCTCTATAGGTAAATTATTGTTCGAAGACTTCTAACATTAAATGTTTAGAGAAAAACGAATGAAAGAAGTAATTATTATGTAAAATAACTTTTTGTTTAGATAGATGACATTAATAGCTCTTAACAGGCCCCCAAAATTTGATTTTTGGAATGAAAGTACAATAATCAAGCTCTGTGATTCTGCCTTTTATCTTGCCTTCTATTAAAGTTTTATTTATCTCTTGCTCCACCATGTTTACCGCAGCAGGATCGGAGCCCCCAGTGGATATATTAGCTTATTGCTAAGCCACTTAACTGAAATCCTGCTGTTTGTATTATTTATATTTACAACCTATTGTGAGTGGTACCTGATAAGAGTCACAGCGATTGTAAATATTTCTATTCTAAATCTTTATTTTTACTGACATCTGATTTTTGAAGTTTTTGATTAATATCATGCTACATGGGCCATTGACTTTCTGATTTCTGAAGTATGGCGGTATGTCGTAGTTTTCAATCTCATTTGCTACTTATATATATATCTTCACACATACACGTGCATATACAGGGTGTCCCAAAAACTGGGACCTAGGCTTCTATTAATTAAATATAATATAATTAATAGACATATACAATAAATTACCAAGTGAAGTAAAAAAAGATAATTTTATGGTATCGAATAAAATTTCCAACCGATTTAATCTAAACTGAAATGCAAAATTTAAATTTGTATACGGCCCAGGACAAAAAAGTTCCCAAACAGTGAAATGTGCCCCATACATTAAGTAGGTTATGTACAAAATTTCAGCCTTTTACCATTGAAAGTGTCGGAAATTTGAAAATAAATATATACAGACTTAACCACTTCCAGTTTCGGCTCTCGAAGGGAAAAAAATCGCGTCAAATCGCAGGGGGGGGGGAGGGTTGCAAATTGCGAAAGAAAACAATGATTACATAAATATATACTACTTCTACTATTACTGGTATTGTATAGCCCCTCACCATACTTGTTTAAACATACCTCTGAGCCTTTTTATGATGAAAAGCTGAAACTTTGTACATCATCTAATCAGAGTATGGGCACATTTTACTGACAAGGAATTTTCTTTTTGTACGGTACCGTATGAAAATTTAAATTTTGTATATATTTAATCTCTTGAAAAATTTAATCACTATTTAATTACTTTAAAATTCTCCACCTTTTCTACGTAACTTTGTACTTTATTGTATATGCCTATTATCAATACTTAAAAGCCCGGTTCAGTGTCTTTGGGACACCTTGTATATATGCGCGTGTGCGTGTGTTTGTGTGTATGTGAATTAACACGACAGTTCCTAAACGGTGTGCTTGATTGAGCTCTAATTTAGAATATATAATATGAACCACTCTCGTACGACCAATGTTGATTTTGGTGTTTATAGGATTTATACTTTTTTACAGGGCTTTAAAAGAGTTTTCTCATGCATTACGGTCTGCGGGCAGAAATTCTCGAAAGTGCACTAGCGTCTAAACTCTAAAACGGTGCATTCGACTGAGTGCAAATTAGATATGTATTATACACTCATGTCCATAAATTAAGGATAATTCAGAATCACACAGAAATTGATCTCTAAAATAAAAATTTCACCTGTGGAATGATCACACACATCTTGAAGAAGAATATGCAAATTACAGGAAACCACCAGATGGCGTGGATGGTACGTCACAATGACGAGAGTGTAAGAGAGGGGTATATAAGGAATGGTGGCAAAGAAGTAAAATTGTTCACAATGCGCTGTGAAAGCCTTTCAGTGCAAAAACAGCATAGTTATGGCACAAAGGAGGCATTTGGATGATGTTTTACGTGGCAGAATTATCGGACGACTGGAATGTGGACGTACCCAGCTGGAAGTATCCGAGGAACTTGGAATCGCCCAGAGTGTCATCTCCAGGCTTTGGCAACGATTCCAAGATGATGGTAATGTGAGTAGACGTTACAGCACAGGTCGCCCCCGAGTTACAACGCCGAATGAGGACCGCTATTTGGCAGTTACTGCCAAAAGAAACAGACGGAGTACAGCATCAGACCTGTCTCGTCAGCTCTCTTCAGCTACCGGTACGACAGTTTCAAGGCAGACCGTGTACAGACGCTTAGGGCACATTGGTCTATATGCTCGTAGGCCTGTCAGATGTGTTCCACTTACCGCAACTCACTGTCGCCTGCGATTAACCTGGAGTAGAGAGCATGCATTGTGGACACCGCAACAGTGGTCTTGTGTGATGTTTTCCGACGAGTCCAGGTTTAGTTTGGAGTCTGATTCTCGCCGGACATTCATCTGGAGAGCGCCAGGTACCCGTTACCACCAAGAGAACACCATTGAAAGACACCGTTACGGTGGTGCAGGATGGCTCGTTTGGGGAGGAATTATTCTTGGTTCCAGAACTGACCTGCATGTTCAGAGTGTAACGATGACAGGCCACATCTATCGGGATGTCATTCTGGAACAACATGTACGTTTGTTTCGGGGCGCCATGGGTGCTGAATTTGTGTTTATGGATGACAACGCCCGTCCTCACCGTGCAAACATTGTAGACGAATGCCTTCAATCGGAGGATATCACCCGTATGCATTGGCCAGCATACTCACCGGACTTGAATCCAATAGAGCATGTGTGGGATATGCTTGGCCGACGAATTGCAGCCCGTCAACCCCCTCCCACCTGTCTACTGGAACTTCGGACTGCATTGCTTGATGAGTGGTGTAATATTCCCCAAGATCAGATTGATCATTTGATACTCAGCATGCCTAGGCGTTGTCAGGCCTGTATTGCATCGTCCGGGAGACATACTCCGTATTAACCATCCTACTAACCATGTTATACTGTTTTTTGTAAATAGGTTCTTTTTTGAAATTTGGTCAAGGGAGTAAAACGTGCAATTTTTATTAATTATGTCAAACATATAGCATCTTTTTTGCTCTTTACTTTTTGTTTAATAACTAGACTTTACAAATAAGTCAAATTTGTTTTGCTTCTTTCTCTTTCTTTGCCTGAACTTCATTATCCTTAATTTATGGACATGAGTGTAGATCACGGTTAGATGATCTGTGTAGATTTTCGTGTGTGTAGAACCGATAGTTTGTTCACAGGGTTGCTCAAAAGAATTTTTGTACATTACAGCCTATAGACACAAATTATTTAAAGTGCACCAGTGTCTAAATATTGCATTCGAATAAGCTCAAAGCGGGTAAGTCACCGCCACACTACCTGGAAAAGCTTTGGTGTGTACGACTTATAATTTTTGTACAGGGCTACAGAAAAGGATTCTTATACAATACGATCTATAGACGAAAGCTATTTAAAGTATGCTAATGTCTACGTGGTGAGCTCAAATTAGTTACGTATTTTGTAGGTCACTATCTTACTGCATAGATTTTCGTGTGTGTAAGACTTTCAGTTTTTACAGGGCTACAAAATATGTATTCTTATACATCGTGCCTATATTAAAATATCTGTACAAAAAATCCTCCAGGCAATCGCATAGCTGATTGTTGAAAGTACAATTTTTTTTTAATTTACGAAATTTATGACATCAATATACGAACTTGGATGGAAAATATTCAACTATATTAACCAAATTATAATTTTCACTTTTTTTGCCGAATTATTTACCGAATAAAGTTTATTTAACCGCTTGCGCGATCAAGTGTTTGGAAAGTCTAGTGGAGTCACTCTAGATTTTTTTATTTAACTTGTACAATTTTTAATTTGGGCAGCCCTTATTTACGTTTTATGGAATCTAAATACAGGTAACATACTTTGTAGTCCTCAGTAAACTGCTCATCAGCAGGCAAATCCTTTATCTGCAAAGACAGAAAAGAATAATTAAGAGAACAATTATTATGCTCTATTACTGACCTAAAAAAAAGAAGAAGAAAATCTTTCAGATTTTATTTACACATTAGAGTACAATTTAAATAAAATATGTTTTGTTGAATGTGTCTGTAAAAAGACATACAGGTAAGGTAGGTGTTCGTGTGCACTCTGACTCCATTATCATAAGATATTGTATCGATTGTAGTAGAACACCGTCTGATTTTTAATATTTTCCAAAAGTGTTCATGATTTCGGTTTGTCTGTCTGTCTGTTCGTCCGTGTTCTAACTGCCGTAAGTATGCATCGAAATTTATGTATGTCATTCCTGTGTATTGTACCATGTATCCTATTGAATATGGTATATGTAGTACTTCTTTTTTTACTGGATTACCCAAAAGAATTCCGATATACAAACAATGGACTATCATTGTTTAAAGCATTTTTTAAAGATTTCATCTATCTCCAAGATTGATTTATGTTATTAAGGATTAAAAAGCAATGCTCTACATTAAAAATGGTGTATGATAGCATTTATAGTTCTGTTATAGTTGCACCGAAAAGAATTTCCCTACATTACATTATGTGGGTAGTTATTGTTTAAAGCGCATTTTAGAGATATTCAGCTCTTTCAAACAAAATAAAATTTATGTATGTATACAAGATGTCCAAAAAAGGTGGTAACGGCGGCTTTAATTCTTTATCTATTGGAGAAAAGTGGGCAGTGTAAATTGAAAAAATTTCAAAATAAGGTCGGAAATAAGACTCCGTTCAGAAAAAAATCCCTCTCGTACATTTACAAAAAGTCACAATTTTTAAATTTGTATACAGCCCCGTACAAAGCAATTCCCAGTTATTAAAATGTTCTCCATACACTCATGAGGTGACATACAAAATTTGACAATTATGCCTTAAAAAAGTGTCAAAGAAATGAAGATAAATATAACGCTGACTTAAACCACTTTTCCATGATTCTCAAAGGGAAAAAATCACGTCGAATGATCGCATTTCAGGAGTCGTACAAAAATTGCGAATTGTCCCTCCCCCCCCCCCTCTCTAGCAACAAACGTTTACATTCACAAAATCATTTATAGTCCCCGGCCATCTTTCTTTATAGATATCTCTGCGACGTTGTATGATGAAAGGCTCAAATTTGCTACATCACGTCTTTAGTGTATGGGGCGCATTTTATTAATTGGGAATGTTTTTGTACGGGAGTCGTATACAAATTTTAAAAGTGTAACTTTTTGTAAATGAACGAGAGGATTTTTTTCTTAACGGAGTCTTATCTCCGACCTTATTTTGAACATTTTTTCAATTCACATTGCCCACTGATCTCTAAAAAGAATTAAAGCGCGTTACCACCTTTTTGGGACACCCTGTATAATATACTTAAATAACTTTAAATCTCAGCAAAATCAACTATCAGTTTGGAACATATAATGGCTACAGCTGTGGTACCAAGAGTAGTTTGTGCTTCAAAACCAGTTGCCCACACTTTAAATATGTATGAAGTTGCACATAATAAATATCTCGCCAATTTTATATTTTACATCACGACTCGAAGATTATAGGAATTATAATACAAGCAATTTCAGTAAAAGGTGCCTTAAAATTACTAATTAATAAAACGCATTTATTTTATTCTGAAATTTCACTGTATTTTTATCTTTCTTTGGGGGGGGGGGGAGGTAAGGTTGTAAAGGGTCTTTTAGTATGAATAATTTTGCATTTTCGAAGTCAAAGTCTAATTTCCGAAATCGACATATCCTAAAAACTTCAAAATTAATATACTTAGCAAGTTATATATACTATTCAAAAGGTTAAGAAATATTAGTAATTTTCAGTTTACATTTTTAGGGACGAGCAAAAATATTAAAGTAAATAAAATAGTAAATTAATTAAAAATAATTGGAATTTCTGTGTAATGAAAAAGCTGATTTTTAAACGAATCCAGTACTACAATAGCACACTTCCGCCAGCTGTTAACCTCCATCTCCGTCGTGTAATAAACTCTGGGAATTTTCCTCTGTTATCCGAAGAAGCTTGTTTAATATTCAACTCGCATACTTGGCGATGGCCTCGGAAATTATTATCTTCTATTCATTTGATTTTTTTTTTTTTTTTTAGTTAATCTGATTGCGACGTAGTTCTAGAGAATTTTTCCCTCGTTGACATCGGACGGTCAAATAGAGTTTCATTTTTTTTTCAGAAGGCTCTTTTTTTTTTTTTTTTTTTTTTTTTTTGTTAGAGAAAACCGGGAGTTGTGTGTTTAAGGTAAAAATTCTTAGGGAAAAAAAAAAAAAAACTTAACAAAATAACTCTTTTTACGATTGAATTGAACGCAAGTGTACAAAGGTCCATGCGATAATTGTTAATTTGCATGATACCGTAATTAACAATTAGCAAATATTGCCAATTGTTAACCGATAAAAAGTTTATTACCGAAAAAAATTTCAACCAATGCCCGATACCAACATTTTACATGTAAATTCACCTTTTTATTATAGTCGATACCAGTATATTAAAGTTGTTAAATCTGCCGATTTACCTTTTTTAATGGCATTAAAGCTATATCGCTATTTATTCTGGGCGCTTCTGCAATGAGTGCCTTCTCGTCTTTTTATTAAAATGAATGATGCCCTGCTGCCGAGCTCATCCATAAAAATTTTGTGCCCGGTAGAAAATATAAAAAAAGGAAAGCAAAGAATATACAGTGAAGTGATACTGCAGTATTTATTGTCTTTTCTATTAAAGACGTGCTAACCAATAGCCGAGTGAATAAGACGCTGGAAACATCTGAAGTGTGCAGGTCCGGGGCTCTGGCCTTTCGGCTTTCGCGTGGCTGTGTATCTAACGGTCTGAAGTTTTGGACGGTTTTCTCCAGCAGAATCGATTATAGGTGTAGCGTTTTTTTTGACTTTTCCCCTTCAAATTCCGAAGATTCAAGGGTATTGTCTGTGCAACGGTTTGAAAAGGAAGGGGGGGGGATATAGTGAAAAAAATGCACACACTTTCGACTTTGCTTTATTTATTTTTTTTTATTACCCATTTAGTCTAGAACTGTACAAGCACATGGAAGTCAGTAAGTGTGATTACTTTGTGACGCTTCATTTTTTACAAAGTTAATTATGTTATCTGCAACATAATAATAGAACAATGCTTAAAAGCAGTGGTGTAGTCCCAAGGAAAAAAAAATGGGGGGGATTTTAACTTTTTAAGTTTAAGTTAAATGTGATAGTAAGTTTAATTTAATTATTCCTAAAACAATAAAGTAATTAAATGATTAGTTTATGATAAATAATTAACGATTAAGATTTATTACATTTTCGTATAATTGATTAGTTGTTAACAGGGTTAGCAAGTTTCTGCCGTGGCGGTTAAACCCACTAGTAGAAACCGTTTAAAACCGGCATGGCAAAAACCCTTTTCTGACACCAATGTGGCAGAAACTCAGAAAATGAATGGAAGAAACTCAGAACTGTAATCTAGATTCTATACTTCTGCGCATTATTACATTAATGATGTCTGCAATCGCTAACTCCCTGAGTTTTCATGGCAGGACAACGAAATTTCATAGTTGAGGTGAGCGAGGTTTAGTAAATTGATTGAGAGAAAAAAATGGTTTACATTCGAAATTTCAACATTAAGGAAAAAATGAGTAAATAGATAATGCCTCAAAAAGTTATAACTTAAACAGAAAATTGAAAAGCGTTGTTGCTAATGCCCCTGGTAACCGCGGAGCGGCGCCAGATCCCCTATACTGAAGGCGATCGACGGAAGGGGCAGCTACCATTTTAATGAGCCCCACTGAGAGGAAGACCGACTTAGCTCGGGGTCCCTAATTTTGAGCCAATTGCAGATGAGGGACCAACCGTCTGAAATCGGGATCCCCAGAGGTTGTTGCTGTCGTTGGTGCTTATGTCCTCTGATAACCGCATGCGGTGCAATATCCCCCAGATAGGGAGGCGATGGGCAAAAAGGGGGGCTCCTTCCATTCTTATTGGGCCCAGTGGGAGTAAGTCCGACTACCCCCCAGAGGGGACATTGGAGCCACGACGGATTTTACGTGCACCAGCTCCCATTAGGGTACACCGTCCCACAGCAGCCCAGCCGCCGGAGGAGTTCACCCTCCCAAACACTGGCCAACCCGGGTGCTGCTTCACTTTCCGTGTTCTTATGGGAACGGAGTTTAGTGACTAGGCTACCGCTGGACATAAAAACAGTTTAACCTTAAATATACGCGCCTAGGCAGCTTTGTCTTCGATAATTAAAAATCGAGCTATCGTTTAGATTTGATTTTTTAAAATAATAATTACTTTTTATTTGGACTTATTTTTTTTTTTCTTTGAGGGAATTAGGGGTGGCTGGGACTGGAACAGAGCTTAATTTCTAGCAAAAAAGTACCGGAACCCTAATATTCTCAAGAGATCATGTTCATATTCAGTGGCGTACTGTAAACCCCATTGACCCCTGCAGTACGGGAGTCGGTAGTGCATTCTATTAAAATAATGATAATTGAATGATTGTTCCACTTAATAACATATTTTCAATATTGCACAGAACAATGAAATGAAAAAGTCTGAAATTAGCAAGAAGAAATTTAAACAATACACAGCAGAAGACCCAAAAGGACTCTCCCTCAGGACTCTCCCTCGAAGATGAGTTCGAGGCGGAACGAGGGAGCTGTATTCTCCCCCGGTAGTTGAGAAATAGTCGGTGGTTAGCGGCCAGCTGGCTGGACCAGTGGCTTAGTTATCATCGGCTGTAGTAACTGCAGGGGGGGGGTCGTTTAGCCAATCACGAGAGCCCTTGAAGGTTCTCCATAAGACTCCACCTCAAGTGACCTCAAGGCGGGCAGAGTCAACCACCGACTTTCTCAACAACCGGGGGAGAATAAGAGTCTGTCCGCTGAAATGGGTTTGCTTGTGGAAAGGGGGGAAATTTCTAGTTAATGTATTAGGGGGCTTCGAAGTGCAATATTCACGAGCTCCGCTGGATTTTGCCTAACATGTAAAAATTCGCTCTGATAAAAGAAGTACGGGAGCTGAGCTTCGGTGAGTTCCTATGCAAAGTAAGCCCTGACTGAGGAGGAAGTATTTGTACATAAATCAATTCCTGCAAGAGAAAAAAGTGTTTTTCATACACTTATTTTTTCTGAGTAAAAAATTCATTAGTGGAAGAAATGGAAATTTCGATTTAATTAATTTTTTGAGATTAAAAAATATAAACAAATCTTAGCAATTTCGAATGTTATTAAAAGACTACTAGTTGGCATAAATGCTTCTCGCGCAAAATTATGGAGATACACTTTTAGGTAAAATCAAAATAAATGATCTCTAGAACATTTAACTTCCTTTAGAGATCTTCCTTTGTTGGTTTAATTTCCTTAGAGAATTTCTCAGAGGCATTTGTTCTTTCGAACGTATTCTAACCACAGCGGAACAGCTTCGTTATCAGACAGCAGTTTGTTCATTCTCAGTAATTAATCTTCTCTATTCAAGCACTTGTGTAATAAATTAGTTTTGTTGTGAAATGTATTTTATCGAGGCTATTAACTTTATGGTTACGATATAGAAGACATTTACTGTCTTCTCGAAAAATTTATTAATTCATACAGGAATATATACATTACGTAGAGAATTCTCTTAATTTAGAAAGATAAAACTTTAAATCTTTACAACACACAACGTTTCTTTGACCTTTTTATTAGAAGAATCGCTAATGAAAGTCATAGTTAATGGTAATTGATTCTGTAGAAAGTATGCTAAAATGACCTCTCACTTTAACAATTAAGATTAATGAATGAGTCAATTGTAGGAACACGTCATTGCGTCCCGATACGTTGCGACGTCCAGGCAAAGGGTATATTCTAGGATACAATCTGCTTTGACACCCCCGAAGTCAGCGTGACACAAGTGTACTAGACAAGAATGTTCATATTGAATGTACTGGAACTACATCCCCACAGTCACTTCCGTGATGCCTCTTGAAATGAATCTATATTTTTTTTTGTGTTTACATCGCTGTCGGCAGCGATGCAGGCTCGTTTGCGATCAGTTGATTGAAATTAACGTTGCGATTTTGTTTGTCGTGTGCTTTGCGCATGCGTATTTCGATTTTGACTCTTGAAAACAAGACACTGTAGACTGTAGAAGACAAGGTGTAAGAACACAAAATTTACCGCAGATCACATTCTAGAAGGTATCCTAGAGCACCTTAATATAGGTATAAGAGATGATGCTGTGTCTATCCTGGTCGTAATAAAATGGGATAATAGCTGAAATTTTTATGTATGTCCCAGTCAGTTGAAGCTCGGTTCCCTTCAGAATATATTTCACAGTTTCACTCATTGCCATCCTATGTGGAGGATCCGGCGCCTCTATACAGTTAGCCAGAGGGCATTAGAAACAACAACATTTATGTATGTCTGTCCAAGAAACATTCCAAATTGTTCTAGAGAATAAATGAACTATAAAGCGAACAATATAGTCTTTAATTTATTGAAAAATATTTGACAAACTTTTACTATTTTTCAAAAAAGTTAGTAGGACTAACAAAATTCAATTCTTACGCAAAATATACAGTGTGTCTAGTACAGGGAGAAGGGAAGGGGAGTTCAAATGCAAGCGATATCATCTATTGCCTCAGTGAAAGAAAAAAGAAAAAGCAAAAAGAAAAAAAAATAGTTTTGTTTTCCTATTTTTTTTCTACTAGCGGGTATTATAAATCTTGTATTAAGGGGTCATCTATGCATTAAAACCGAATTTAAATTTCTTTAATTCAAATGCATCACTATATTTTCACTTTATGTTTGAATTGAACAGGTAATAAATTAATAAATAAATAAGAACACTTAATCAAATTTTTACAACTATTCTTTTAACGACTTCACTACAAAGCAGTGAAAGCAAACTATCTAATGTTAAATAGAAATTTCAAACTTCAAAATTATAAATTTTCAAACGGCACATACTCGTTATTAGCTCTTTAAAAAAATATTCGAAAAATTCTTAAGGCAAGTATAGCACAAACTTAGGATAATTTTTTTACACTAATGAATAAATTATAATAAATGATGTTTCAAAAATAGTGTCAAAAAAATCTTAAGGAAATACATAAATGTTGCTTTAATTTCTGTAAATGTATATGAAACTGTAAAAATATATTACTGTATTAAAATTACTGTAAATGTATATGAAATGGATATAATTATTCATGGTAGGTAAAATTATTATTGACCGTTGCTTGGATTCCCTATGTCGTAAGTTTGGCCATTTACTTTGTTTGCATATCAATTAAAGTACCCCAAATTAAGTTCTGCTTTCATTGTAACAATTAGATTCGGGAATATCGGCTAATATTATATTTACGATATAAAGGTTTAAATTTTTATGTGCTAATTACTGTTTAAAAATAAAAATATCTCTGGAGAATGTTTTCAACAGCGTAACACGTTGACATCTAAGCTTCATTCAACAGTTTTCAAGTGTTTACTTCCTGTGTTCAGTTAACTAAAAATATTTTGGCATGGGCCTTAGAATAAATTCACTGGCTAATAATAGAATATGATGATAAATGTCAGACTTACAGAAAATAAAAAAAGTTTTGATAAATGCACTTTTTAATGTCCTTCTGTGTTTTTCTCATTCTTTTATAATTTGTTTAATTGTTATTTGAACGAATGTGCAACGTTTTTAACGAGAACACAAACCATTATATTAAACATTATACAAGCATTGTTATAATAATTTATTCGATTAAAAAATTGATCAAAGTTGTCAAGATTAAAATAAAGATTTCTTAAAATTGTATGGAATTTTTTTACTGTAACGAGATATATATTGATAAATTACGCAATGATTTAGATATTTTAAAAGAGTTTGTACGTTAGTATGTTATTTTTTATACAATACATTAAGCTTTAATTTTGTTATTTATTATTTTTATAAACAAGTGAAATATTTTTAATGCTAATACAGAAGTATATTTATGTACATAATGCAGTTTAATGGTGTGTTAAACAATTAAATTGAGCTCATTTTAAAACCATTGTCAGAAAGAACCTATATTCATTGAGAATCCTGTTGACAGTAATCTTTAGTTCGTATTGATTCCAAGGTTGTTTGGCTAATTAACTTTACGAGGAAAAAAAATGCAAGAATAATGAATGATTTTTTCTCTTTTAATATACTTATGTCTGTTGTATGTACTACTGTCATTTACTTTGCTACTTCTATTAGGTTTGGTTGAAACAAATGCCAGGTTAGAATGAATAAAACCCCTTTACAGCATTTATAATATGTAATTAAATAAATCTGTATGAAATACTTATTTTTCTATTTATGTATCTATGTGAACATTACACTGTTTCATATGAATGTTTTTTAACAGTAGAAACTCGTTTTTCTATTTTTTTTATATGCAGTCCTTTTTAAAGTTCATGGCAAAAAAAGTAACTACACGTCATTTGAAAACTTTTTCTAACTGGATGTGTAATGCAAAAGTGAATAGCTTAAAAAGTATTCCTCTGATCAAACAATTTGAAGCACCCTTTATAAGATGATGTAACATTATTACTTCCATTTGAATATCCATAAAGACATACATAATTATCGGAAAGATGGAATATTCGTCAGGAAAAGTTTTATCTGTGTAAAAAAGTGCGAAAGAAATATAATTGACGGCACTAAACCTAAAATTTTGATTTAAATAGTCGGTCTGCATGCAAGAGGAATTAAAATAACGAAGATCAAACAGAACATTTCCCATAATCCGTTAACGTGGGAAAAAAAAATCTGAAATAAACTATCTACCCTACATATAAAAAGTTCAGAGGAATTAAAAAGAAATTACCTGTGAAGGACCTCCTTCAATGTTCAACTTATACTGATAAATTCGGCAGTACTCTTTAAGTTCTGTTCTTCTTTGTTCTTGGTGCTGATCTTCTTGTGGTAAACAACAATCATATTCGCAAATGACATAGTGTCGGCTGGCTTGAATCCACCTATGAACTGGGAACACGTGCTCTGAATCGTGTGTTTTATCCTCAACAACAATTTGTTCTAAGAACCAGTTGGATCCAAATCCAAAAGAGTCCCTCCAAATTTCAACCTGGTGAAAGAAGCAGAAAAACTGTTACAAACATATCATTTATTTATGAAACAATCTTTAAGGTGATCAGCTTCGGTTCTGCCTTGAAAAACTCTTTAAGAAGACGGTCACACAGTGGAGAATCTTCTACTAATAAATATGTTTATAGATAGCGTATAACTTACTTTAATTATTAACACTATAAAATATTTTCTATAAAATATTTTTTTAATTCGGTCGTCTGTCGTTTATGCCTAGGGGAATATAAACCAGTCAAAGCAAAGCATCTCCTGATATGTTTTTAATGTTTAGAAATCTAATAGAAAAATGAAAAAAAAATGTTATTGCGCTTTCGAAAATAATTTTAAGTAAGAAAAATAAGTCTTTTGACACTACCGGTAGCAATAGTGTTAAGATGTTTTTAGTATTGAACTAGTGCTTGAAAAGTTTCAGAACTTTAAGTAGTTAAAAAATAAAATGAATATTTGTTCTAACAAGAGAAAATCTTTTTCTTCTGTGCATTGAAATGACTCATCATGAATTGGTAGGTTTTAATGAATTTTGCGCTGCGCAATATTCATTAATGATTCGACGATTGCGCATTCATCGTAATCTTATCAATTCATCTAAGATTAATTAAATCAGAAAATCAGAAACACATTTGGTTAAAAAAGAACTTACTGACCACCTTCAAGAGGCTATTTTTGTATATATTATTATCATTTTAAAAATATATAATTTAAAAACCGTATCATTCCTCCTCCGCTGTTTTAGAAGCTCTAACCTAAAAATTTCTGATAATTTTATATTGTGAATATGAATGATACATTAAATCAGTTAGTATTTCTGATTCATTTATTTCAAAATTGCAGTCTGAACCAGATACTCTGTATATGATTTATAATTAAGGTAACACTTCATCTGAATAACGTAAATTAGTTAAAAATTATTAGTTAACAATTCGCAACTATTGACTCACTCTGGCAACAATGGAAAAAATAATAAAAGACGAATAAAATATTAACAAATGCGCGACGTTCTATTAAAATAAATATTAACCTCAATTCAAACTCTTATTTGCTCTGATATATCTCTCATGGTGTGGTTTCTTGCGTTTAACGACCTCAATTATCTTGAATTATACAATTGGCACGTACAGTATTTCAAAAGCCAGTGCAAGACTGCGAAATGCATTATTTTAATAATGTGATGTTATTTCAATTGCTGGGACAAAGAATTAAATACTTATAGGTATTTCCTTTTTTCATAGAGAACATAAAAACGAATTATACAGTGGATTTCTGTTTTATAATACACAATGTGTTTTTATCTTAGTTTTGTTTCACTGTAATTCTCTGCTGGTTTTCTAGTTTCTTTTCTGCGAGTAAACGTATGAAATTTTTATCTAAAAATATTTGGCTAGCGAACGTTTATTGAGGAAAGGGTGTCAATGTTTGCTTTTTCGATTGCCGGTTGAAAACTCGAAAAAAAAATTTACAAGGGTCAAAACCTTGCAGATGCGTAAACTTTCCAATCTTCCAGAAAGCTTGTTTGCAAAGTACTTGAATGGGATAATATTAGTTTTGCCTTCTTTTTTCTTCTTTTTTTTTTCCAAATGTAAAGTTCTGAGACAAACATCTTTTTTAACTGGCCTATGCAGTAAAATTGGAAGTATATTTTCTAATTGAAACTCCCGTACATTTTATAATCCACAGTTCCGGGTAATTTGGGATTTACATTGGCATTCTTGGACCTTTCTCAGCTTCTCACTATATCTGATTGTTAAATGTATTCCACAGTTTGTCACATTTACTGAGTGGGGAAATATTTATGTGAAACAATGTCCAAAAAACATAGTGTTTTAAACACTATGTAGAAACATAGTGTTTTAAACACAGAGTAAATTTAGTGAAAGAAACGTAAAAATTGCAGAGAAAGTTGCGTCATTTTTCAGCGGGCATTACGAGGAATATGTATACTATAGTCAAGGAACACGGCATTTAAGCAGAAATTAAAAGGAAAAAAAAAGTTTGCATTTATGTGGCATGGAAGAGATACTAGTGCTGATAGCTAGAAACCTCTTCAAAATATTTAAGCTAATCTTGGATGTCATCTCTATGGTCTGCGTCTTGACAGTTGGAATTGGTCCACGACTTGGAAAGACATGGAGGTTTTCGCATCTACCCCAAACATAGTCACTGACTCCTGTCTACGCATCACTTTCACGGATATTTGTTGGATGATAACGGGTTCTAGGTTTTCTCCAAATCAAACAACGCCTACTATCGATTTGAAGGCTTAACCTGAACTCATCCGTAACGAGAACAGCCTCCATTGATTAACTGTACAGTGAACATATTGATGTCGCCACCTCAAACGTTCCTTTCTGTGGCATGGGAGTGAAACGCAAATGGCTGATCGCCTCGGGTACAAACCTCCTTCGGGAAGCCTTCTAAGTTCGATTGACGTTGACACCAACCTTCCAATTGCTGCAGCAAGGGAGGATATAAATTGGGTTGGAGTTGCGGCTCTATTCCTTTGTGCTCATAACGACTAATATATGCCATAGGCGATGGTCTTAACAGTTCGCTGTCCTTGGATGAATCTCCTGGATGTCGCATATTTTGTTAAAAACTGTTATCAAAGTCTATGAACCTTATAAGAACTAACATTTAACCATCTGACCACTTGTGCCTGCGTCTAGTCTCCCAATCGCTTTTCTACCTTACAGTCACAGTAAAAATTGCAGGCTTGATCTCAAACACCCAATTTTATGCTTCAAGCAAATTATTTAAGAGTGGTTGAGACGCTAATAATTAGTATATTGCACCTTTACTCAGCAGCTTTATCTGGCAACATATTCCAACTTCATATACATAGATTGGTTTATTTTTGAGCGAGTTACTCTTTTTTTAAGGGGGGGGGGATTTTCGCTTAATTTTGAGAGACCAGTGTTTGTATTTTGCAAAAGGTATTCACACGTATCATCGAAATCAAAATAATTTCCACCAAATGTTATGGATGTTAATCTCAGTGCTTTGTATCCCTGTATGTACAAAGCTCTGAAACTACTCGAAGGCATTCTTGGAGGATGTACATCAGTTAGGTGGTCACTTTTTTCGAATTGTCTCAATCGTCAAAAATCTTTGTCCTGCAGTAGGCAGGAAGTAATCCACAGGTGCCAGTTCAGGAGAGTTCAAGGAGTGAGCAAGACAGTATACAAGTATAAGAACAAAGATTTTCGACAGTTGAGATTTCCTTTTAAGCCGGCTTTGGGATCGACGTTGACGGAGTCATATTTACACATTCGGCTTAATTTCAATTTAATGTAATATATTTTTAACAGTTTTATTAAAAAACAATTTTTTTCAGATATTTTAAACTTGTTACGAGTTTCCAGAAAAAATTCTCTATTTGAAATAAATAAATAAATGAAAGAATATATAATAATAATAATGATGATGTCCCCCCCCCCTTTCTTGAGGAGGAAAGGTAAGCTTAAAAAGCAATCGCCTCTCTACCGATACCATACCGATATCATTGGTTCAAAAATATAATGTACCATCCTGTGTTTTTACAGACTTTTCGAAAGGTAATTTCAATAATCTTTCTATATAACTTCCGTATTATGGTCCAAGAATCGCGCATATTCAAGTATCTCGATTTTAGTTTTAAGTTTCGGCTTTCAGCTTTAATATATAAGTATGTACATTCAGTTCTAAATATATATTATGGTATATATGCATTTTCATTTGTATCAGTTTTTATAGCTAACGGGCTACTAAATTTTGGAAACTATCAGAAGTATAATTGTTGTGTATGATTCAATTATCTTTCAATATTATTCTTTTAGATATTACCTCAATTGGAAAAAAATATATTTTTGCCCAAATTCTGCCAAAGAAGTTATAACCATTACAGTATGGTTTACAGAACAATGTTAGTCATGTTAGCTCATATTTACCAAACATTACCTAACATTTCGACAACCCCCCCCCCCACACACACACACACACAAATTTATGGTATCTGTTGTTACATTTTGTGATAATGTTACATTTTTACATTGCAATGCATCTTAAAGCAATACAAACTGTTTCTTAAAGACATTTTTAAAGGAATGTGGACATGGCGCTTCAGCAGTTTAAAGCCATACAAATTATTTCCACAACTGAAAACAAATTCAGAGTGTTTCTTCACAAACAAAACTATCATAAACAAAACAACGAAATGCCTTGCCTTTTGCAAGTTTTAGATAAAATTTTTAAGGATAGAAATAGCACCGAAAAATTGAATGAGGCATCATACGTTTGAGAAAATATTGCAAGTTACAATACGTTTAGATTTTTCTCTGGACGTTTCATAATATTTACTGTTATAAGAAGTGCATATTATAGCGCGTGAAAAGACATTCTGAAATTTTTCGCGTCTCTGACTTATTCTTTAATAAATTGTCTAAATTTTGTATAATTTCTTGAAACAACAGTTTTAATAGTCACGGGTAGTTTCTTAAAATATTATTTTTAAAAAATGCATGTTTGTTTACTTACTTTGAGAGGGTGTCCAAATCCGTTTCCCGAACAAGCTGTGTATGTACAGGTAGCTCCTCTCTCATTATCGTTTTTGAAAGTATGTCCAAGTTTGATAGTGTCCGTAGACTGTCCTTTCTCATCGTATAAAATAAGCCAAACGTTCGCATCGGTACCAGCCCGTTTACGATCGCCGGTGGTTACATGTATAATGAGTTCTCTATCAGTTTCGTCATGCCGAAAATGCGAAAATACACGACCCATCATTAAATAAAGGCTTGTTTTCAGCATTTAGAGACTGCCGCATAAAAATTAACTCTTTAATAAGATCTTTCTTCACTTCACAAACTTGTAAGAACGTTTACTTGATTTTTTTTTCTATAATGCTTTCAGGATTCCACAAAGGTGAAATAATAAATATATATGTAGATATATGAAGCACTTAAAAAACTTTTAACCGTGAGATGAATATGACTGATATTCAGTAATGCAACAGAATTTTTAAATTTTTTTTTCAATAGTGTAAATGACTTTCAAAATAGTTTCAATGCAGGTTGATATTACGTACAAAATTATGAAGTCAAATATATGCTGATTCTCTTCAAATTCAATTCCAAAACACAGCAGAAAAATACAATACGTTATTTATAGTAACAAAGCAAGTTGAGTGGAAAAATTAATATGGATGCAGGGCTTCCTGAACAGATCTGTCAGCGTGATGAAAACAACAATAAAGTTTTAACTATGCACCCTATTCACTAATTCAAGCAAACTCGCTTAGCACCTACTTATATATACGTCCAGGGCTACGGCGGATACTTATCACGCGGTAATCCACTTGATGTTTCCTTTCTGAAATTTATCTGAGCAACACAATTATGAGTTGCGGGAATTTTCTGCAATTCCAGAGAAGAAAAACCTGTTAATAATCCTCATCCATTGAGAAGCCGGAGCGGTCAGCACTCACGGAATATCCCGGGTCACGTGACTCAAATATGCCGCGTTCTTTCCGTCGCATATCATGTGGGATCAAACGCACACATTGCTGTTCCAACTGTTTGTCTCAATTAAAGTGACTATAAAACTCCTCTCGCGATCACCCATCTCTCGGGGTGCTTACTGAAATTACGATTTTACCAAAACTTACAGGTATGTATTTCTCTTCGGGTGTGCTATTCTTGGCGAAGCATCACTCTGCATCTTTGTCGCGCCAAACTTCCTTTTTTTTTTTTTTACCGTTTCCCGGCTGGGAGAAGAGAAAGCGAATTTTTTCTTTTTCTTTTTGTTTAAGCCTCTAGTCATAGACTAATGTAATGTAACCTGAATGGGATTTCCCGTTTGAGATGCTGAAAGCGAAAATGAAATGATAAGTACATTGTCCCATTAGCATCAGATGATGCGTTTAGTGTTAGAAGTAACTCGTCTCTTCAATAAATGCAAATATAACGTGATCTTTTTTTTTTTTTAAGTTACAAGGTTCAAATGATTAAATATTACCATACACTCTATACCGGCAGAACTGAGGCTGATTTAAAAGTGTCACTTAGAGGGGGAAAAATTCTTCTGCATCTTCAATCTATTATCTTTTTCAAACACATTAATGTTCTATCAAATTATCATCTAAACATAAGCACTTTGAGTGAAAAATTATCAGTCATAAAACTGTGAGTGGACTATCTGTCCGCATTTCACTCCCACTGCATGCATAAAAACTCTCAAAAAAGTATTTTAGCGTAAGCCAAATTTCCTGTCAATTATATGACTAACGAATTGCTTTTTTGAAAATCCCAAAATCCGATAAGTTGTGATTATATGTTGAATAATATAGGGGAAAGTGGGGTAGGATGACGAACTCGATATTTTTCCGACGCAATCATAAATAGAAGCACCTATCGAGGCAAATTAAGAGACTGTGATATTGGCTTATGAAGCCCACCACAAGTTATGTACTGCTGCGGAAAAAAAAAGTCCCACTTGTAGTTTTTTCGGCCGTCGATCGTCGTACAGCAAAGTTACAGATACCAATCGTTTTCGATTGACGTACACTTTAATTTGCTATGCATAAAAATTGCACAAGGGGCCATCTATATATTAAAATTCACACCAACTTTTTTTTCCCAATAGCAACCCCTAGATTTCGCTTCATATTTCAAAAATTTAGCTCATTTTAACCCCGGATACCCATTTTCAATAAACTTGAACTGAAAATGGGTGAGTTATGAGCACCCAAAATCCCCCCCCCCATATGTTAACCTATTTTTTCATACTTTAAATCATATCTTATATAATATTGATAATAAGGAGCTAATTTTTATTTGTACTATTAGAACTAAACGACCCAAACATAATTTAATGTTCTTATGATTTTAAATAAAATATTAATATGAATTATGAATTATTAAATTAACATTAAAAAAATTATGAATAGAAACATTGCCAAATGTCGATGGAAATAGATGCAGAAAATAATATTACATGGCTGTGCAAAATTTCAAATTTTTACGTTCGGTAGTTTAATTTATATTAAATAAAATATGTTATTTTCATGAGTTAAGGGACCATATATATAAATTTATTAAGTGACAACTTTTTAAAAATTGCTTAAAATAAAAGTAAATTAGATTTCTTTTGTGCAAAAACACAGTAAAAGATAGCGGTATTAAAAAATATCAAATTTCGAAGCAAATAAATTACAGGTTTTTACAGTTTGATGGTGATTCTATAAAGCGTCTATTGTTGCGTCCGCTACCATATTTCCCCAAATAAAATATTTTTCAGGAATAAAATTGGATGCAGTAGATATATGTCTTCTAATACAACGTCCTATTTCTGAAAAACTAACATCCTCAATATTCGAGGCATGAGTTTGACCTTTTTTAATATTGGAAACATTGGGTCTTTGGACGTCCCCATACTTTTTCAAACATTCAAAATCACGTTTTTCTGTCTAAATTTTTATCTGAATATAAATTAAAAGTCTTCATATAGCAAGAATATTGCACTTTGCAGACGATAATATTAAATGAAGAAAGTGAAATAGCAAACACAGTGATAATATTGGGTCGGCAAAAAAGTAATTGCGTTTTTTACATGGAATTCAAACAAATAAATTTTCAATCATGAAACCATTCTTCAAGTTTGACCGTAGCTGAGAAACATCCATGCTTGTAGTCAGAAGAGCAGAGAGCAGCCTCTCACTCCTGCCAACATTTCACCTGTCTTAGAGAACCATCAAGGGAAATACTCAATAACAATTTCAAAATTAGAAAGATTTTCAAAATCGTGAGCAGTCGTTTTGCATTTTCCCTTTAAATCATGTGTACGAACCAAGGAACTTATGAACTCACGGGTCATTTGGACCACTGACTAAATATTCTAATTTCTACCCTTGATATTCTTACTACAAAAAACTTTAAGAGAGATGGAAAAAATATTTTCCTTGAAAATAATGTTTATTTCTTTTAACTCTCTTGAGCGAAACGAATGAAAAGCGAAAAGTTCGGAACCTACAAATAGCGTTTTTTAATTTGCAGAAAGTCCCTTAAAAACGCGAAAAATATAATTCGCAATATCTCCGGAAATTATCGTAGAAAATTGGTGAAAATTTATATTCAGGGTAATTTGAAGGTTTTTCTTTCGTTTGATAAAGTCAAAATACAGTGTTGCCATTGAGAAAAACGAAGTTGATGCAGAATTAAATATGAAGACGGCCCCTTATGCAAATTAAAGTATGCGTTATTTGCAAACGAATGGTAAATATAACTTTCCTGCATGATGAACGACGGCGAAATAAAGAGCAAGTGGGACATTTTTTTCCCGCAGCTGTACGTTGAGATTTTTTTTTTTTTTTTTTTTTTTTTCAGTACCTGCTACTCAAATGTATTTCTTTAACCTGTCTTATAAATTTTGGATTTCACAACGCAAAGGATTTACTCAACTAAGATATTTTTTCACCTCCATAAAACATTCTCAAAATACAACTAAATATATCTTACACTATATTTTCGGCAAGAATGGATATTGTTAAACTTTAAATCAAAAATGACTATGTGGGGTAAGATTGCGGGGATTTCGTCCTCTTCTTTTTATCCACTTCCGAAGAACAAATCAGGTACAAATCTTAAGCATATGATCAGTGATTCAGCTCGGATCATAATGAAGCAAAAGGCAGATAGCAAAAATGCGATTTTTGTTTGTAAACTTTATTAGTTGTGGTTTTTCTCAATTTTTGTCACTAATTAAGTTTTTGTTCCATTATGGGTAATTTGTCATCTTTAAAAATTGTTATCTGTACCATTTATATGAACTACCTAAGTAAAATTGTTTCCCTGCATTTTTGAAAGTAAACCTTTATACTGTTAGCTATTCGTCATCTTATCCCACATAATGGGTAAGATGATGAAAAAAAATTTTTTTGGAGGGAGGGAATATTTCGCTATTTTTCAAGAGGAGATGAAATCGTTTCAATTTTTCTTTTAATAAAAGATAAAGATTCAAAGAAATCTTTCTGTAAATTTCAGGTTTTTAAACTACATACTGAATTCAGAAAAAAAAAAAAAAAATTGAATCCTAAGTTCGACATCTTACTTCCCTATCCCTACTTTCTTGTGAAGAGCAACACTTTATTTATGAAACATAATAGGGAATTTCCTTTATATTCAAATACCTTTTTGAAAGAGTGCACATGTATATATTAGGTACTGCCAAAAAGAAAAGATTTTCTTTTCTTTTCTTTTCTTTTTTTTTTTTTTTTTTTTTTTTTGAGAGTTTAAAAGATGGAAAAGGCAAAACTTCTCGCAGAGTGACTTGATTTTAAGCATTTTGTTATCAAAAATAAAAATTTACGGAAGATTCATGGCCCTCTTAGGCCCACCCTCGGGCTACATCTCTGATACAAGGAAGAGGTATAAAATTGGAAGATTCTTTCTTTAAAAGTTAGTGATATTCAGAATACACCTAATTTTTTAAGGGAATTTACTCTTGTTCAACTACTAAAAAGGTGAGAGGAAAAAATAAAAATACCTATGTAAAAGTTAATACATTTCTGAACTTTTTAAAAGTAAATATTGGAAAGATATTTCGTACTACTGTTCAATAAACTTAACTAATTTTAAGGATTAAAGTAATTTTTAAAAGCATTAAATATAAGTACTTAATAGACAGACAATATGAAGCATTTTTAAATAATATAAATGCAATGCACAAACTCTAGATTTTTGGAAAATTAAGTTTAAAATTCTCAAAATTTAAGCTTTTGTTTACACATTAGCTATTACATCTTTATTGTGAGAATGCAAGGGAAACTACAGAACCAAACTATGTTTTTATGAGATTTAATTTATAAGATTCTAACAATATACTTATATTTTTAACATAAATATACACATTATGCAATTTCAAGTTATTAATTTATTTGTTTTCAATTTGCTATTATAGTATGGTTTATATAATCGTCTCCTACAAATTATTATTTAAGTACCTACATATTTTAGCTTTGAAATTGAGAAGTTTTAACAGTAATATGGCGCCTTAATTTTTTCGATATTGAGAAAAAAAAAACAAAAACATCATTTTATAGAGGAGAGTAGGGAGGGATGGGGCACTTTTAACAAAAATATTTCTTACAAATTATTTTCTTCTTGTACAATTTTGAACCTTTCAAAATAACATCGCGAAACATTTTAGCATATTAAAAAATATAAATTTGTTAATAATTCCTAAAAGTCTTGTATAGTCTTGAAACTCTTAATCTGCCTATATAAGAGTTAATAATTAAAGTCTTATATAGGCATATTAAAATTTCAAGAGAAATGTCCCATCCTTCCCCCATATGAAGGAGGGAAGGGACATGTTTTTAAAAGTTGAAATTTATGCAGAATTTTCATAAATATTCGAAAAAAATGTCAGAGACAGTGCATAATTTATGTCCCCGAGGTTCATTGCATATTATAACATGTATTTATCTAATATATTGTCCAAATAAATGAAAAATATGTCTGTGCACGACTAGTTCCGCCAACTGTCTTTGGTGGTTTTGCTGTAATATCTTCTTTATCAATGATGGAGCAGTCAATTTCTTTTTTTAGATTCCTAAAAGTTATCTCTAGGAAGATAACTGTTTTTTCTCTAATCATTTTTCCTCCCTAAGTGCCCCATACCTCCCTTTACATAACATATCGACGAAAAAAGTTATCCCTAAAATTTGCTGCCGCTAGGCCTCACTAAACTGCTAATTTATGATATTTATGGAGTTCGGTCTAATAAACATTAAAAAGAATTTTCTTAGTTACAATAAATGAGACTGAAAATTTGCATCGAAAGAATAAAATTTACTTTTACCATTACCATTTACTTTTGATGTTGGAGAACATTTTATTTTTTTGTTGTCACACAAACTAACAGAAATTTGTAACTGAAATGGTTTAGAGCAATAACTAATGCTATAGTACTAAACCTGGTGGAAAAATCAGAAATTAAAAACTATGTTTCCTTTAGGTATAATTGATGGTGTCCCATTCCTCCTACTCTCTTACCCCTCCGTACTCTCCCCTAATTATTTACCATATACCCCCCACCTTAAAAATAATAAAAAGTCCTTTTAGAAAAAAAAGTTTAATAACGCTGAGGGATGTTTATTCATGTTTATTCTAAGTTTTCATTTAACTTAAAGTGATTCTATCTTTACACATCCGTGTACGAGTCAGTCACATTCAATCAGTACTATTGAGAACTCTGACATTTCTCAAATATAGACGGAGGAAAACTTTTTTGGGATAAAAAACCCACCTCGGAATCAGAAAATGAATCCGCATCAAATTTGAAATTTGTACATATCCTACCAAAAATTATTCAAAAGAGTTTTTCAGATGTATATATATCTACAACCGACAATGAATGATATCTGAATTCTTTCACAATACTCGGTAAATCCAGTAGAGTGAAAAAAGCATTTAATCTCTAAAGGAATAAGTTTTAATTTTTCTATAGAGTAAGACGTTAGGAATTTACCCTTCGGATGAACGCTTTACATAAAGATTTAGTTAAAAATAGTCGGCTTGTTTCTTTATTAATTTTATTTTTACACCAGCTGAAGTACCCCAGGGTTAGTACATAATGCTAATGTTCAAAAAGCTAGAATCTTCGTCAGCATTGCAGGTGTATAAAGAATGGAAATAGTATATTAGCGATAGTATAGAAAGAAAAATTATATCTTCTGTGTATTGTTAAAAGATTACAGGTTTGGGAGTATCAAAGTGATCAGTAAAAAACAGAATTAATGCGTAAAAATACTAAGAAATTAAATACGCCAGCATTCTTTTTTAGAGAAAAATAGGATTGTCATCTGAAGAGAAATTCTTCGGTGTGAAAAATGTTTGATAATTTAAAATGCATGCTTCCCTCCTCCCTCTGACTGTTCGTATCTATTTTATTAGGTGTTCTAAGCAATTTTTTTTTAAAGGAAATCACTAGCTTTATAATTTTCTGACTCGTAACTGTGCATGTTCATTTAATGAAAGTGATATCAACTGCTTTTTACAATGACTATATAAAGTTAAAAATTACAAAGTCCGTACAAGGTCACCACATGTCAGCAGAGGAAACAAGTCGCAATGTTGGTGTAAATGTTTCTAGGAACACAGGATATTACTCTGCATGATTGTACGCAAAATATTTTCTGAAAATTATCAGTGTACGAATTATAGCACGGATTACTACCATATCTGTTAAATATGTTCTAAAATTTATTTCTGTCCTTAATGCAATGACTTATTGTTTAGAAATGTTGTAACGTTACAAAATACTACTTTATGAAATAAGTATTACTTTACTAAACGTTTGTTTCACATCAAAAACGTTACAGTGTTTCTGTTTTATTTCACAAGGAGGAGGCGCGGGTTCAGGGAAAAGGATTTCAATGATCTTTGACACAGTGGCAGTATACCATATGAATATGCTGCGTGCAAAATTCTAAGACGCAACACTCAACTACAGTCCAGAAAAATTAATATTTATTTTCGAAACACTTCACTAAAAATTTAAATATAAGTTATGCATAAACGGGGTTGAGAGGTGTGGCGAAATGGTTAGAAAAGTTGACTTCTGCTCTGGCCTCCCAGGTTCGAATCTGGTGCACCACTTCATTTCCTGCTCTCTCTTTTTTAAGTACACCAATACTGGTATTTAATTCATTTATTTATTTATATTTATTTTTACTAGCTACTTATTGGTTTTTTATTATCATTTAAATTTTATTTCTACTTGTAAAATCTTTACTTTGGAATCAGAATTTTACACATTCAAAATAATTCCCTTTTGGCATTCGCAAAACTCAATATTTATTTAAGGTAGATTTCTTTTTGTCACAATCGTAAGACAGACATTTTTTCTAATTTTCACCCGATGCCACAGCAAAAGCATTATTTCTTTTTATCGTCTGTCCTCAGTTCATGGGTTGTCAAATTTAAAATATCAGATGTTAAAATTTCGAATAGACTTATTTAAGCAGTGAAACTTATTTTGAAGAATTGTATTACAGTTAAAAATATGCCATCAAGCCAAGCAAGTTCTTATTGTTGGGATGAAATACTACTGAGAGACTATACTACATACAGTGATGTTTTGAAGCAGTGGCTAAGAAATGGAATAGCGTATTACGAAAGGCACTTCTCTAAAAGGAAAAAAAATTGCAACGGCAGCTTCTGATACACTATCTGAAGAAGCTATGATAATTGGCACAGCATTGTACAATATTACATTGGATGTGTTGAGGAAGAAGAAGTTTTGAACTGATGAGAAATTGATCCATGCTCAAGAAGATGTAGAAGAAAATTTCGAATAAGTTAAAGATAACTCGTCTGATGACTATGCACCAGATGGAAAAAAAAAGAAATTCAAATAGTCATAACGATATTATTGATTATAGTTATTGTATTCAAATAATCATAACTATAATAAATTGTAAAAATAGACTTCGAAAAGCAGAAATAAAATTTTAAAAAATATATAAACAAGTAATAAAAAATCAATAAATAGTAAAAATAAAAAAATGAATAAATGAAGAAGTAAATAAATATTTACTGGACTAAAAAATGAATTAATTAACAGTGTTGATATATTTAAACAAAAGAGAGAGTGGAAAAAAAGGTTTACGCAGCACGAGATTCAAACCGCTCAACTCATTTCAACTCATTTCCGCTTCTTACAATTGAATTGTAAGGGTAAGACAGAAATTCTGTTGCCTTAATGTTGACTTCAAAAATTATTTCCAAGCGCTCTTATGTTATTGTTACTGCTGTCTATGATACACTGATCGGGGTGAGGGTGGGGGTGGATTTCGCGCGGTAAAAAAAAAAGAAGAAGAAACAATTGTTTTTGGATAATTGCATACTTCGGTTGACTGGAGTTGGCTTATCCGCAATCTGCTGCACGTGTAAACACGGGAATGAAGACACCAAAAGAGTTGAGATTATTCTTTCGAAGATGTGACGCATTTTAGCTTCTCTCCTACTGTTTATGAAAGTAATTTCAAAATATAATTCTATTTAACCCTTTCCGGACGCACGACGTGTATACGCATCCGCGCGAAATTTTCCGCAAAGCGCAACGAACGCGTATACGTGGCGTCACAATGCAGAAAATAATTAATATGGACAGCAATATGATTTTACATACTTTCATGTAAATGAGTGTAGCATTTAAAATTTGCCATCATCCAGAAAAACTTGCGCAGCGGCGATTTTCGTGTCTGCGGTAACTTCTGCAAAATTTCGCTGCCGTCTAGAAAGGGTTGGAATTATACAAAATATCGTCTCATCATTGATTTGGTAAAGAGTTTTTTTTCTAACCTGTTTTTATTGTAATAACCAATTTTTAAAAGTAAAACGTTTCTTCGTTATTAGTTCATATTTAGTATTTTTTTAATTACTATTTTTTGTTGGTATAATTCCTAACTAATATGAGGGAGAAAAGAAAAGAGTTAAAGCTTTGGAGTTTTATTGACCAAGTTTTTAAATAATATTCTACAATTAAAGGCATCCCTTATTTTAGAATTTATTACCTGAAGTTTAAAATTTTTTCTTAACTTGCACTAATGCTTTTCTTTAACTGCACTGTAACTGAACTTTAAATAGATAACTCTTTTTTACAGTTTTCTAATTCATTAACAAGTAATTAAAAAATAAATATAGAAATTTGTATTTTTACTTATTTTTAAAGGAGTTCTTTGCTTCCCTAATGATCAATCAGTAGGTTGTTCATGGTTGATAAAGACCCAATTAACGGCATATCTGTTATACTAGTGGTAGTTTTCTTGGGAAGGAATTAGGAGCGCTAACATAAAGTTGTTTTTAGTGGATAATAATAAATAATAATCTCCTTTCAAAATAGCGTACGGTGAGGTAGAATGGGTAGGTACTTCTTTTTTGATCAAAATTATTAATTCTTTTTAAATGACCTTTCTTAGTTAGCCTATATTTTCAGACATTAGTTGGCAAGATTTATACTCATTAAATGTGTATTAATTTCATTTGGAAACAAAATATTAGCTTTTACCTACTAATTGAATCCATGTTCTTTCCTTGTGTCCCCAAAAAACTTCCAAGAATCTAATACATTCTTGAATATTTAAGAATTTCTGTAATTACTTTTATTTTAGAAAAGGTCTAAACAACTTATTAGAAAAAAGTAAAACTTTTTTAAAAGTATTTTTCTTTCTATCTATATTTTAGTGTGGTGGGGATAAAATGGATATACAGTTAGGCTTAGTGCAACAGCTTCGGATTCAACTTCTGGCGGTCGGGGTTCGATTCCCGACTGGGTGAGGCTGTTATTATGTCCGTCCCTTCATAGGGGACGACGTTGGTCTACCTACTAGGTGCCCCCATAATAGGCCGGAGACCAACAACTCCGGCCTTAGTAGTGGCCAATGCCTCCAAGGCAGAGGTCAGCCATTGGGGGGGGGAAAAAAGTATCTGAAAATATATGGTAAAAAATCATTTAAAAACGAACTACTTATATTTTTCATCAAAAAGAAGTGCCTACTCACTTTAGCCCACCTTATCCTGCAACAATAAGATATCGAAATACAATGTTTATCTAGAGCTTAAGTCAAACAGCCCTGGCCATGATATTTTTAAATTTGAGTAGTTTCTATGTCATGATAGGAAATGAATAAAATTTGATAAAGTGCATTAGTTTTTTGGCTATTTTTAATCTGTTGCTCATTTAAACCCAACTGCTACCCACCCTTTTGCCCCACCTTTATGGAAAAAACAGCTCTTAAAAAAGTGTGATATTTTGCATTAAAAAGATTATAAGATCTTTTCAGGTGTGAAGGGAAGTATTTTTTGCCATACAAAATGTATTTTCTTCACACTCTAATCGCACACACGTATACATATATGAGTTGCAGTAGTCGTAACACACCCCCCCTCCCAATGAAAAATTTCTCGCTACGACCCTGGTGAAGGGGATAAATCCATTGCATAAAGTAACTCACAGAAAGTTGAATACAGTATAACTTAGATATCTCAAAGTCGAAGGGTTACTAGGAAAACTCGAGATATAGAATTTTTGAGATAACGAGGTGAAATAAAAGGGGTATGAGACACATTTATTCGAGATATCAAGGTTTTCGAGATATCGAGGTTACACTGCATTTAACATTATAAGTAAGAGAAAACAGCCCATGAATACTAAATTGCCCGTTTTTATGCCCATTTCATCTCACTATACCCCGTCCCCGTCATTTTTCAGTTTATGTAAATTTATATGGGTTTTTTAAATTTGAAATCCGTTTAAAACGTGCTTTTCTAGTTGTTATTCTTTATGATATTTTTACCAACAGACACCAGTTTAAGTGTGGTATCGGCAAATTTAGTGTAAACATTCTTCATTTATGCATATTGATATACACATCCACATAAAAAAATTATAAATCCAAATTCACATTACTATCCTTTAATATTATGATGTCATTTTAAGAAAAAACTATTTAACATATAAATTATAAAGCTTCAGGAGAAACTGCCTAATTTGCACAACTTATTAATAAGATTAATAAACTTACATTATAAGTCATTACAAATATTATGGATGAATAGATAAGATTAATAAACTTATCTATTCATGTTTTCTCCGTATGAAAAAAAGAAATTAAAAGAAGGCTTATATTCGTTTATTATATTTTTCAAATGAAGGTCATCTGAATGCAATAAAAATTTTATGCATTCTTGAGTAGGTGTTCTGTTTATAAGTATGGATGATTAATTATCTTTATAGACTTTAAAAAGAATTTAAAATTTATTTGATAGAATTTAAAAAGGGCAAATTCGCACGGTGAAAAATTAAAATATAAGAAACCATAGTTATATAAACTCTCGACAGTCTACGAAATTAGGCACCGCGGCGCCACAGCTATAAAGGCCCTGTTTATTAGTGTGTATCCAAAATTGTGCTACGGCTGCTTGAAGAAAATAAATGTACTGATACATGATAATACGAGCTTTACAATGTGCAGCGCCACTGTTAACATCTATTGTAACTACTGTTTCAAAAAATTCTGTATCAATTTTTTAAAGCTTATGTAACATAATAAGCATATCGTTTGCTGCATTCTTCTATTGAACTTTGTTTTTGACATTTTTAATTTTAACCCATTTATGCCTAGTGTCCCTTTTTTGGGACGGCATTTTCGCTATTAGTCGAAAACGTTATTTATTTTTCCTAGCCTTTATTCATGAGTATTGAGCCCCAACTCTACAAAATATTTTAACATGACCAAGTAGGATGCTGATATTTAGACTTTTATGCATAATGATTTTAAAAGAAATCATCCCTTGTTCAAGAAGTTGACATCAGAAATTTATCTATTATTTCTGTTATCAGTAAAAATCGAAGAAAGTCGCAAAAATATCCAGGCACAAATGGGTTAAAATCAAGGTTTTAATTCGCTGGACGTGTCCTGTTTTTTCGATATATCCTAGTGTCCAGCAAATTTTTCGAAAGGTCCATCGTTCGGCATACAGAGGTATCACAAGCAAAAGAAAAATAAAATTAGTCATCACATCATTTAATGTCTGAGTGGGAACTGACTCATATGCCGCACTAATCGACAATTCAAGCGACATCATCGTATTGGGAGAGTTCAGGTAGACAGAGCCTTTCAATCCGGACACAATGCATACACAGAGAGGAGGAGAATCATAGTTGTCATCTTAATGTTAAAAGGGCGAAATTTTTACGTTAAAAATTATAAATGTATGGATTTTATGCTGAAAAATATTCGACAGTGGGACTGGAGCCCCCAACCCCTTTCACGTGCACAACGGGTAACAGATAGAGCTGTAAGACAAAATCGACTGACGATCATTATTTATAAGTATAATCATTCTTTTGGATGGTTCCGGTAGACATAATCCTTATGTGTGCCCTCAGAAAGCAGTCACAAGGAGTCGGATCGGGAGAATATGGAGGCTTGCGATTACAGCGCCATTTGTTAACGGCTCTATTGCAAACACATTTCTGACGTTATTTACGTTCGTGAGACTTGATGTACACACAAAATATTAATACTGAAGGAATGAAATATCCCTAAAGAGTGTCAGCGAAATTTACTTTTTTTTTTCACGTTTTCTCAAACTTTAGGCTCATTGCGGCAACTGAACATATAAATTGATCGATATAAAAATTCACCTTATTATTGAGTCAATTAAGGTAAACTTCATTGCTAGGGACAAAAAATTTTCAAAAAATTATATTTTTTAGAATTTTTTCAAAAAGTTGCTTTTTTTTTCAAGCTTTAAGTCCAAAGTGGACAATGAAGACCTTAACCAATCGAAATGAAGTTTGGCACACTTTTTATTGAGTCAATTTGGCCAAGAAATAGAACTAAGGGTAAGCGAATTTCGAAAAAAAGTTTTTTTCGATACACCCTACTGTTTATGTTCATATAAGGGAGTGTCTTAAACTTCTTGATCAGAGAACATTTAAACTATTGACTTTTAGTACTATTCTACCAAATAGAAAAGTTTGTTAATGATTTTCAGTTACTTTTCATTCCATAAAATTTTATCAGGAATTTAGAAAATTAAAAAAAATTTTTTTTCATAGTGACCATGTATAAAAAATATCGAAATAGAAAAATGAAGTCCAACTTTTGAAAAGTCATTTACAAAAGATTTCATTTTTTTATACGTTACATTTAATGAAATATTGAAGACTGAAAAGGGAAATTATTTGGCAATATTTCCCGTAGCAGGAACTACTAAAGCTAATAATTCAAAATTCGGTATGTAGGGAAGAGGGGGGGGGGCACAGTGGAACGATAGATATTTTCCTATTATCCAAAAGTTAAAAAATTAGAATACCATAATTTAGTTAACCTGTATTGCAATACTGTGGAAACTAGTCACTTTCACAATTCATCTTGTAGAGAAGTTGTAGTCATTTTGTTTTTGCAATCACTATTGGAAAAATCAGACAAGTTTTATTTTTTAGATTTAGCAGTAAACTATCAGCCAATAATCAATATCTTTGCTTTAATTTAAAGCTTAAACTCTTTTAATTTCATGCGTGTAATGAGCTTTATTCGACTGTTAAATTTTGTACAACTTTTGAGATTGGATTGGAAAAGAATTCTTGGAGGTACGTGGGACATTCTGATTGGGGTACAGTGGTACAGTGCTCCATTATCTGTAAACTTATGGGTTGTAGTGGAACAGAAAGAACAACAGTGGTCGATCCAGAAATTTTTTCCAGGGTCCCATTTTTGTGAAATTTGCTTATTTTTTATGAATTTTCAAACTATATTTTTAAAAAACTAACGTTTTCTGTTAAAATAGTCGATAAAATAGATTCAAATGTAGGGTAAATGTAAATAAAGGGCCGTTTTAATCGATTGTAATTTTGTGAAGGGGCCGCAAATTACCGTCTGCATCGACCCCTGAAAAATGACACGATTATCATTTCCAGTGGATTTCTGATCTTATAAAATGATAAAATGAACTTTTGAAAACATTTTGTTATTGTTTACTGTTTGATTTTATGTCATTTTATTATTTTCAATTCATCAAACATTATTCAGCAAAGAATTTTGCAACTCTTAAATGTGCTTCATCATCATAATTATTTTAAAGTCTTTTCATTTAAAAACTGCTTTTTAATCGTCTGCGTTGAATATTTGAATCTGAGTTTTAATAATAATAAAAATCTGGAGTGACTCCACTCGACTTTCCGAACACTCACGATTAAGATCATTGCCAAGCATTTAAATAAATTTTAATCGATGAATAATTCAAACATATATATACCAAATTGAAGCTCAATCGAATGCACAGTTTAAACACTTCCGCACTTTCAAGAATTTCACCCCATAGGCCATAATGAAAAAGAAATCTTTGTCGTAGCAATGTAGAAAAACTATAAGTCCTATACACACCAAAATCAATACTGGTCTTTCAATACTGGATGGTGGTTTACAACATATCCAATTTGAGCTCAATCGAATGTACCGTTTAAACGCTAGCGCACTTTCAAGAATTTCCCCCATAGGTCATAATGTAAAAGAAATCTTTGTCGTAGCCCTGTAGAAAAACTGTAAGTCCTATACACATCAAAAACAATACCGGTCTTATGATGGTGGTTTATAACATCTATACCGAATTTGAGCTCAATCGAATGTATCGTTTAAACGCTAGCGCTCTTTCAAGAATTTCCCCCATAGGCCAGAATGTAAAAGAAATCTTTGTCGTAACCCTGTAGAAAAACTATTTCTATACACACCAAAGTCAATACCGATATTATGATGGTGGTTTATAACATATCTACACAATGTGAGCTCAATCGAATGTACCGTTTAAACGCTAGCGCACTTTCAAGAATTTTCTCCCATAGGCCATAAGTAAAAGAAATCTTTGTCGTAGCCATGTAGGAAATCTATAAGTCCTATACACGCCAAAATCAATTCCGGTCTTGCGACGGTGGTTTATAACATATATACCCAATTTGAGCTCAATCGAATGCCTCGTTTAGGAGCTATCGTGTTCACTCACATATGCACAAACACACACTCACACATACACACATACATACATATATCTCGTAAAAATAGCATAAATGAATTCAGAAGACCTCAAAACGTGTAAATACACCAAAATCTCGAAGTCGAATTTTTTCATGATTACAATACTTTCCTTACATGGTACATGTTCGGAAAGTAATAATAATGTCTTATCATACAGCTGATTTTGTATGTGCCTGTTAGCTTCTTTGTTCAACGTTGCCAAGAGAACCTTTATTCATTATGATTTTAAGAGTTTTGTGAAAAGAAGCAGTCGAGAGCATATAAAAGAGAGAGAGAGAGAGAGAGAGAGAGAGAGAGAGAGAGAAAGGAAAAAACAACAACAACAACAAAAATAATAACAGCGTAGAACGAATAAGAAACATGATGATGGAATGTTGTATAACGGTATGAATAAACAAATATTTTGTACATATGAAAATTGATTCAGTATTTTATTTATTTTGTTTCTGAATGTATTTGATTGCACGACATGAAAAAAGTAACGGTTCTTAATGCTATACTCATTGTCCCGCTATACCACAATCCCTGTCTCATTGTGCTCCGCAAAGGGTCACAATGTGAGCACATGACACATTTCAGAATGTCACAATGTGACATTTTGGAAATTCAAGTTTTTCAAAAAATGAAATAAAGATAAATTCTGATAAAAAATTACTATGAAGTAAGTTTTCAATATTTTGTCCTGTATTTAATTTATAGATTTAATTAAAAGAAAGGAAATTTTTATAAAACAACTAAAAACTGCCCCGCTGAGCCCTGTTCTCCCCTGTACGGGTTTGTAATGTAAATGCTTGATAAGAGGGAATTTTTCCAAAATTCGTTCCCTAGGGGTTTATGGAACCCCTCACGTACTTTTTACATATCCCTATCAAAGAAAAAGAGATATCCATAAACCATTGAATTTACAACATTATTTCAATCACACATTGATGTCAACACTACCCATCCCAGAAAGTAAATTGACAGAAATAGTTCAAGTTCAAAAAGCGTTGCTTGTGAAATGTTGTGGTTTAACACTTGATAACATATTGCCTGTTACAGATACTGTAAAACACCGTTTATACGTCTTTCAAGGGACGGATCTGAAACGACGTATAAATGAAAAGACGTATAACTGAAACATTAATAAACAACTTAAATTACATTACAGGTTTAACGCTACTAATGTAAATTTGAGTAAATATAATAATTTTAAGTTTTTTTCAGGTACAAGTACAATTAACTGAATTTTAAAAATGCATAAAAGTGAAACAAATCATACCTTTATTGTATTATATCTTAAATGCTGCATACCTTTAGTATAAAAATAATACATATAGCATGCCAATTATGATAACATTCACACAGACACTGAAGTAAAAATTATCTAGTCGTCTGTGTACTTTTTAATTATTAATTACAATATTGCGGGCTCAATTACGTTCATGAAATGTTTTTTTTCAATATAGTCGACTGCGTATTTAAAGTAAGGTGGTAAAAAAAAAAATCACTTCTTAGATCCTTTATTTTACGTTCTTCATAGGAAACGTTTCTCTCTATATTGGACAAAAATGACTAAAACGGAAATTTTTCGGATTTTAGGAAGGCGAAAAACGACGTATAACCGAAACTGTGCCACTGTGCATCGTATAAACGAAGCATTTTTGCATTAAAAAGAATAGGAATGAATCGGAACTTCATGAAAGCGACATATAAATGTAAAAGTCTTATAAATGAGAAACGTATAAACGGTACTTTATTGTAATAAGCTTTCAAGTGCCTACAGAATTCGACAAGTATTTATTTACAGTATACTGAGATTGACAAAAACCTGCAAAAAATGAGCGGAATTATTTAACGTTTTGAATTATAATTTACATAGCATTGAACACATTAACCACTATCGTCTTTGTAAGCTGAAACAATTGGAACTATAGGTATATATATACATTAAATTACTTTTTGAAGACTGATCGGGTATAAAAGTCAAATTTTCTCAGCAAAAAAATTTCAGTTTATTATGCAGTGGACACCGTATTTTGGAAATAGCTATTTTAAATGCGTTTTAAGATAAAAATCGCAGACTAAGTAGGTAATGGTTTTCTGAAGTTGCGTGCAAGAAAAGCAGTCAAAACCGGAAAATTACTTGGCACAAATCATCATCTTCCATGTGAGAACACTTTATTCCTAAAGTCCTTGAAAAAGGAAGATTTCTCTTACGAACTAAACAAAAAAAAAGAAACAAAAATGAAAGTTGCTGAGATTTTTAGTATGGAATAGAAAACCGACAAAACGACTGCACGGCTGTTCAAGTTAAACACTTGAGACTTAAGTTTTTTTTTTTTTTCTCACTGTAAAAGGAATACTTTCACTAATATGTATTTCCATTGTTTTTACTTTTACTTTAAAATACTAATTCTAATAAGCTTCAATGCACTATTTAATTATTTATTTTTCCCAAGGGCGGACACTTGCTCATCAAGTATTCGCCACTACTGAGGTCCGAAGTATTAGCCATTAGGCGGTCAACTTTACTCCCCATGAAGGGACGGACAAGTTGACACCCGAGTCTGAGACAGGAATCCAACCCAGACCCAAAGCGTTGTGGAATGTTTCTTTAGCCACTACATCAATTGAGCGGGTCGATTCACATCCTGTAAATGACCAATTTGAATTTGATTTGAGACAAGATGTGATTTTATGTCAGACTTATAGTTCTCTGTGTTTCAGACTATTGTTTCAGCACTGTAATAGAATATTTTAATGAAAATAGAAAAATGATACAATGAATAGGAAAATCATCCTAAGTTATATCACTTGTAGCTTAAAGATTCAATAATCGACATCGTTTTAGAAATTCGAAATGCATCCTTGCCTCCAGGAAGACAATTTATTTCCTAAAAGTGCTTTTGAATCCACTTTATAGTTACTATTTTAATTAAGTTACTCTGAAATTTACACAGACGCTGACAGAAAACTATGTGTTTCTCTCACTCCTACGTTTTACACGGGGAGTCACATGGTCAGTCTCTTGAGAAAGCTACTTAGGATGAAGTCGACTCAAAAGTCAAAAGCACACTGGATTTAAGGTCATAAACGTTATTTTAATCCATCAGCTAATAATAATAAAAAAAATTGTCGTATTAGTCTAAATTCTTAAGTAGGTTGTACAAAAACTGAAGATTTCAGTCTGCGTCATTCAAAATAATATACGATTGCTAATTAATAATTGTAACTGAAGGTATTTTGTATAAAAATAATTAAATTTTAGCACACTGTTCACAACATTAAAAAGAAAGGGATTAGTAACGTTGCATTAACATTTTCGAACACAGTATTAAGCATGCTTACCACTTTTTACATAATTTTTTTTTAAATGTCCATGGCAAATTATTTTACTACTTTCTAGTTCCAATAACAGTAATAATAATAACCACCTTGATCACATAATGAAGGTCTTGAACATATTAAAACAGAACATGACATGTGCGCGCAACTTTCTTGTCTTGTTATGTGTTTAAAAAAATAACACTATACTCACAACATATATAAATAAAACCAATAATATTACTTACATCCTAAATTGAAAAAATTCATGCTAATACTCTACACATATATAAATAAGGCTATTCTTTATTGCATACGAAGAAGATGTGAATTATGCTAAACTTAGTAAGTATACCAGTTCACAAGCTATTTGCCTATGCAATTCAGCAAATGCAGCTAAATATAAAAGACACAACTGGTTGAGCTTTTCCAAATTGAAGTTAACGAGCAATAGGCTATATTTGCATCATGTATTAATACAAACAATAACACTATTTACACGGGAAAACAAATATCTACACTAGTATTTACAGATTAGAGTAGAATTATCTTTTCGTGTTATGTGAAATACACTTACCTTCGTGGGCTAAACGCACTTTATACGGCAATAAAAATGCTGAAACTATATACACATATAGAAAATTTTTAATATAATGCATTTTAAAACGGACTCTAACATTTAAAACGAAGAACATTTTCAGCTGCTTTAAATGCATTTAAATTCTGAAATCGAAGCAAGACAAAACTGCCATTCATAATGACAATAATAATCGTAAATTTCTTCCTTTGGTTTATTTGTGTCATTTCTAATCAAAATATCGTCTGCGTGGGGGAAAAAAAAGCGGGAACACACTGCATTAAGAAATTTTTAGACTGACTATTGCAAATATCCAATTTTAGAATTTTACGTAAGAATTAAATTTCAAATTTGCCAGGTTTGACAATTTTGATACAATGTGTCATCTCTCAGTGTGGCGTCCCATAGACGACACACAGTACACAGACGTATCAGTCATTAAACCAAAGCGATGTGATGGGGTCTTCGATTTCGCTTAATTATTTTTCTTGTCGTGATTTTTACGTATTTACAGAAAGGGTAGTTCTTTTTGTTTAAGGGCTTAAAATTGTCTTTTGTTTCTAATGCATTTTAAAACACATGACGTCACAAAGAAGTTAGATTTCACGTTCGATTTAAAGACCCGGTGCTCCGTTTGAAAACAGCCTTTCCTTAGAATGCAAAATCTTTTAAAACTGGATCATTCCATATCAATTCATCCAGAAACTTTCAAAAAAAGACACCCATTATCTTCGATTTTCATTAAATTTTTGTACAATTATATAACATTTGATGCTGATTTCGAAACTATAAATTATTTTGCGATCGGTCACGAGGTTTCAAAGTTTGGGCTTTTAGAAACTGGCCGTCAGCCAAACAGTTTTAACCAAACACTTTTTAAACCAAAACATTTATTAACTCTTAGATAAGCTCAGTCTTGTGAAAAACATACCACGTATTCAAGCTAATACTGGGCTATTTTGTGCTTGTATTTTTTTGGTACTTATCGTTATTTAAATTCAAATATTTTTCAGGTATGAATGGCAGTAGTTCTCCGCAGCTGTAGACAATTCTCAGAATTATTGTTGTCCGCGTATACACTGTCTCACTAAATGGATGTATTTTTCTCAAACTGCTTGTTACACAGGCATATTACATTTTTATTATATCAAGATATGTTGACAGAAGAGTTTGTATATTCGATTTATTAATTTAATTACAATAATAATTATTTTATAACTATTATGTGTAGTAAAACCATATCATCGTGCAATTATGCAAGTATATACAGGGTGTCCCAAAAAGCTGGTAACGGACTTTAATTCTTTATGTATTAGAGGTAAGTGGGCAATGCAGATTGAAAAAATATTCAAAATAAGTTCGGAAGTAAGACTCCGTTAAGTATAAATTCCTCTCGTTCATTTACAGAAAGTTACACTTTCTGTATACGACCCCGCATAAAAAAATTCCCAGTTAGTAAAATGTGCCCCATACACTCATGAGGTGACGTACAAAATTTGAGAATTATACCTTAAAAAGTGTCAGAAATAAATGGCCCCACATTCGATTACGGGCCCTAGACATTCGATTACGGGCCCCAGACACGCGCCCCATTCTCACCCCCCCCCTTTTATTTCAGTCGGGTGTTTCATTAAAATTGCACTGTTGTTTATTACCCATATTCTTTATAACACCGTAATATTTTAGAAGACACTTGGAAAACAATTTCTCAATTTTTTATTTATTTTCATTCCCTCCATTTTATTAAATTTTAATGGAATAATAGTAATGCGTTTTCTCAATGGTACATTTGTTGTTCGTCGTCCCTTGAAATATTTATAAATGTGGTTTTTATGCATTGAAATATAAAATTCACAAATGAATTTTACTCTAAATATGCAAAAACAGTGTAATCAATCAAATACAAATATATGTGAGTTCATTTGAATCTGTACATGCATTCATAGCACGGTAGTATATGTGTATGCATACAACCTCATCACTGTAACGGTAATTACTTAAAAAAAATAAATGTTTTCAGTTTAAATGGCATCCTTAAGTTGGTATTATAAATAATTTTGAGTTTGTCAGTGTAACAAAATTTTGTGCTTCAAAGAGTTAGTCGACGTCAGAAACTCCTGATTATTTCATTTAGATTTTTGAAAACATAAAACCATGCATAGTTTTTTCATTTACGGTGCACATACATGTCATTCCGGTCTTCTCAGCTTGGAAGACTAGCTTGGCATTTATTATGCACTAAAATGCGGAACTCAAAACTACGTTTATTCGTTCTTCCTGTTACGAATGTAATGTCACCTGCATGACGTATGTGATTAAATGACAAAATATTGTAATTATCATTTGTTGGCCAATAGGAAGAAGTGGATAGACCGCATGAGCACATAAACTTTATTGTTGGTTCTCCATCTTCCATATGAATGTCTGTAATAGAATCTAGGAACCAGTTTTTGTGATTAATACATGTGATGAGAGAGAGAGAGAGAGAGAGAGAGAAAGTAGTATTTAGCGCAAGAAAATTGAAATTCTTACTTTTCCGCTTTCACAACATGTAAATAGGGAAATTCTTTATCAGCACTTAATTGGTTACCACAAACTGATAGTTAACCTATAATTAAAAAATAGTGCATACTTCGTGTCCCTTAAACTGTAGTGGCATGCTGATAGTTGCTCAAATATGTGATTCCAAAGTTGAACGATATCACATTTTTGTAAAATAAATAAACAAGTATGATTTTTTTAAAAGAAAACTAACACTACAAATTACTTTACCATAATGGAAAATTATTCTCATTGTAAAGCAGTAGGGCTTGGCAGCTTATTACTAAATATAGAAGATATCGCCAAACTTGATTCAGTTTCGGAAATACTTTTTGGACCTAAACTTGGCGATTTATCACCAAAAGAGACCAGCCTTGACGACTTTTGAGATACTACTACTGCCGTTACTCGCAACATTTTTAAGCGGTGGTATATATTAGGGACGTAGCCAGGGGAGGGTGCCATGGGGGCTTGGGCACTCCCCGTAATTTCGGAAATTGGATGTCAATAAATCAATTATTTTTGTGAGAAATTTTATCTTTTTCACTTTTGGCTACCCTTGAAAAATTTTTCTCGCTACATTCCTGGTACAGGGTGATTCAAAACATATCATTCAAATTTTAGGGGCAGGTAGAGAAGACGGAAGGAAATCGATTTCACACAGGAAAGTACTTCCGCAAACGTCATCTACATGAACAAAACGAAGATAAAGTGAACCCAGCGAGTATCACTTTATCTCAAGTGTAACACAGCGAAGTAAAGTGAACACAGCGAAACAGTACAGTTAAGTGGTAACAAATATGACCTTTATTCCAACGAGGTAAATTACAGGGTCACAGTACGTGCTCAAAATTGCGACCATTTACACGAATACAGGATTCACAGCGCCAGGGGCGTAGCCAGAAACTTTTCATGGGGGGGGGATTACGACTACTACAACTCATATGTATGTATACGTGTGTGTGATAATGTAGTGAAGAATATACATTTTGTTTGGCAAAAAATTCCTCATGGAGGGGGGGGGGGTTATGACCCCCCTAACCCCGGCCCTGCACAGCGCCGTTGCATTGACTGCCACTGCCGAACATTTCCAAAAACGTCTGGCATATCACGAACAATTCCTGCGGCGGCCACTACTCGTGGTTCATTTCACTACTCGTACACATGGTCCCCCTCCCCCACAAAAAGAAATCTATAGGCGATAAATCAGGTGACCTGACTGGCCAAGCGATTGGGCCACCTCTGCTGGTCCATCGAGTTCCGAATGTTCAATTCAGGTAATTGCGCACAACAATTGCGCTATGGGCTGAGCCCCGTCATGTTGATACCACATATCTCGGCGGATATGCTCAGGAACAGCGCCCAGAAAAGTCGGTAACACTGACAGTGTCTCGAGAAAAATAAGGTATTTCCCGCCGTCAAATCGGTTCTTTGGGCACACATAGCGCCCTCTCGCGTACATTTGTGGACATACTTTCCTGTGTGAAATCGCTTTCCTGACGTATTCCCTACCTCCCCACGAAATTTGAACGATATGTTTTGAATTACCCTGTATATACAAGGTGTTTCAAAATTAGAGGAACAAACTTCTAGGAGGGGTAGGTTACACCAAGACGATTCAGAGCCACTCAGCGATGTGGGGTCGGAAACGTCTTTTTCATGTGCCTGTTTATAATTATTTTGGTTTGGTTTGTGTGATTATGGCAACGCTACCCTGGAAGGATGGGGGTGCCTTGGTAGAAGGGCTTTCTAAGGGGTTCTAACGCGTATTCACATTACATCTGGAGAAAACCTACCAAAACTCCAGACCGTTAGATCGACAGCCGCGCGATGGGACCCGAACCCGCGACTTACACACTTCGGCCGTCTGCCATTTTCAGCGACATAACCACTGTGCCATGGGGAGGCAATATAATCACTTTGGAAAGAGTGTTGAAGTGTGCGTGTAATTTCTTAATTTAAAAGTTTCATAAACAATGGGCTCTCCTCCGGCAATTTCCTCAATGTAATGAAAAAGAAAAAAAGAAGTCTAAATTAACAGTTTTTATCAAGAGCAATATGTGAAAGATGCTTTAATGTTTGAAAAACTGCGGTTGAAAAGTTCACTATTACTTGAACTCTTCTTCTAAAGTGATTATGAACAGGTATATGAAGACGACGTTTCCGACCCCACATCTCTGTGTGATTCTGGACTGCCTGGGTGTAATCTACCCCTCCTAGAAGTTTGTTCCTCTAATTTTGAAACACCTTGTATATATACTCCTTAAACGTAGTACCTACATTTTGAAGTTGGTAATGAAATGAATTTTGTGTGTTTTTCACAATATTCATAGATTATAAGTACACTTGTCATTTAATTTTGTAAAGGTCTTTGGAATTTTGTTTTTGAGAACAATCCCTTAACTGTTCCACCCACCCCATCACAAACTTGTCGTGAATAGAGATTCATTTATATGTGCGCGAAAAAAAAAAAAAAAAAAAAAAAAAAAAAAAAAACTTCTGGATGGCTTAACCAAACTTTTTAATTAGAGAAAGCACTTTGAGGTATCTTTGTGTGAAATTTGGTGAGAATCGAAGAGCGGATATTGCGCTGTGTGAGCGGCAGACAGACAAACACATTACTTTATTCACATAAGATGAAGCAAACATGGTTTAACCTCCTTGCCGTATTTTGGGCAAAAAAATAATTTATTTTCCTATATAAATTCATCTTTTTGGATTCACTTTATTTTACTAACACAAAAATTAATTCAACTGTTTCCTTAGATTATTTCCGTGAATTTTGTTTCATGCTATGACTCAATTTCTTTTCTTCCTTCCAGATACATTAATTAAGCTTGCTATTGTATGTTACCAACAGCCTGACAAAGAGCTATGACAAAGAGCTATGACAAAGAGCTATGAGTGACGAGCTATGACAAAGTTCCGGGTTCCCCGGAACATTTTCCTTGCTACGTTTCTGATAGCGTGCCTGTCTTCGGAAAAACATCAAACTGATGTAATTTAAAAAAAAATTAAGAAAACTTCTTTTGAGTGTTTCTTGCTTTGAGGGTTTTTATTTATCGAGTTCAAGATTTTAAGAAAGAGTTCATATTTAGTTCAAAACATATTCTCTCCATCATTTTTAAAAAAATGTATGGAAAGTAAATGTTTAGTGTCTGATCATAAAAGAGAGTACTAAAACATTAATTAAAAAATGACAGAAAAGAAAGAAAAAAAATCAAAATGAAATGAAGGGCGAAAAACTTTAAGTCGCCAATTGGAAGAGCGCTAGACATAAACCGTATGTTCCACAAAAAATTTCCATTAATAAAATTTAAACGCATTTCTCTCGACCTGAATATTATGCAATTATAAACCTACAAATGTACAGCCATGGAAAAAAAATATTTAAAGTCGCAAAAAAAAAAAAAAAAAAAAAAAAAAAATGTTGACATAAGACAAAAAATTTATATCATATTTTTATGAAATATACAGGCTGATTATAATTAAAGTTCCCCTATAAACAGAATTCTGAATCTGGAACGGGCAAGACGATTGCCACCAAATTTGGCATATGAACTGCACATGAAATGCGCTCAAAGACGTTTTTAAAAAGTTTAGCTCAAAAGATGTCCATTAGGAGCCTCTTTGGATGGTGAAATCACCTCAAAAAATGACCCAAATTAGTAAATAAATGCCCCAAAACTATTGAATAAATGCTGAAATTGTTTGCACGTAAAGTAACATTTCTTTCGAAATTCCTTCAGCTCATTTCTTGCATAGTGTATGTGTCAAATTTGGCTGCAATCCGTTTTCCCATTTTAGCTGTAGAATCCTCTTTATATGGAAGTTTAATAATAACAACTTCGTATACAGTCGAAATCGCTTATAACGAGCACGAAAGGAATTTGCTCGTTATAACCGAGTGCTCGTAAAAAACGAGTTCGTGAAAAAAACCATAAATAGTCATACGTACTTTCTATATTAGTTACTTTATTAATTTTTGTTTCTATAAAGTACAAAATAAGTCGGCTAATTTGTTTTGACTGCTTTATTGTCTCTTGTGTTATTATTCTTTGCAGAAGACACTAAGACAGAAATACATCGCCAGCTACACCCCTAGATTTTAAAAAAGCTCGCAGATTTTTTGGGCACTCAAAAGCCTCTGAGTGTGTTGGTAGTAAATAGGTTGAAATATTCAACATATTCGTTGTTACCATCGCCGCTTTCATTGACTTACGAATATCATAGGAATTTTTCCAAGAAAAAGATTATCAGAGCTGGACAGGTGGAAGTCAACAGAAATTTTATCAATCCCATATCAATCCTTGCTTATTCGTTAAAAGCGAGTTATGCTCCTATAGACTTAACATTGTACCAACCAAGTATTTCCGATTTCCTCGTTAAATCACTCGTTATAAACGAGTTCCACTGTATTAACACTCGTCCTCAGAATGAACGTTAATTTAAGATTTGAAAAGCTAGTAACACCACAGAGGAGAAATTTTCTTTTGTAAGCATAATTATTGTTAATGATTCGTTCCTTTCTTGAAAAGAGTTCGGCGCCCATCAATTAGAATTTTAATTCCGATAAAAATTTTATAAGCCATCCTGTATGTCATAAGAACGGCATTCGTTTTTTAAAACATAAACTGTGCTAATAAGGACAAGAAATTGCCGATTTTCTTTCAAATTTTAACGTGCATGTTACGGTCAACTTTCATGCTATTGTGACCATGCAACGGTCAACTTATGTCCTCGAGCGTGAAAGGAAGTTTCTTTTTCTCTCCACCTCAACGTAGAATCACATTTCCCCCTCTAGCCACATTAAATTGAAACAGATTTAAAATAAATCCTTAAAACAAATTATCCACATTTTAATATTTGAAAAAATATTCACTGTGAATATTAGTCTGAATTCTTGTTCACCTATAACTGTTGCTTTCCTGCGCTAAAACTCTAGTTTTTTCAAGAGAACAAATAGATATTTCTTTTCAGCTGAGCTTTTTGTGTTCCGTAGTTTTTATAGTTGGGTTACTTAATAACAGCGATTTGTTTTGTAACTTGGCTGAATGACGTCTTAAAATAAAGATGAAATTGTACTATGGGTTTATTCCAGAATATTCTCCCGTACATTGCATGCCCTGTTTTCATTATTCATATTTACTTTTAATTCACAAGCACTTAAAACGATTTTGCCGAATACCTTCCTTTCTGAATATTCTACTGAACAAACTGTTTGAAATGGAAAATATGTTTCCTAATCAACACGTTTGACATGGTTTCTTTTCCGTCGATGTGTTATTCCAGATAAAACATGGCTACATGTACCATATGAGATAAAACACTAGTAAAATGTACTACATGCAACGCTTAGTAATTAAGAAAGAAAAAAAAAAGGAAAAAAGAAATGTTTGCGTTGAGGGCAAACACGCAGATAAAATTCCGCAATTTATATTTTCTCTCCGAAAATAAATCTTTACCTGTCTCTAACGCTTCCGCTGTTTCAACCACTCGGTTAAACAGCCCATCTGCATGGGTTTTGTACAAAAATGGGATTTTCCCCATTTTCGTTACAGAGATCCGCTTGCCATTGCATATTTTTTTTTTATTTCAACAAAAGGTCATACACACACATCAAGCCAGGAGATTCATTTACTAACAACTGATTCATTCTCAGGTGTTTGAGTTTGCGTTGTTTCTTTCTTTCTTTTTCTTTTCTTTTTCTATTGTTGCTTGCGTTTAAGCTGCAGAAAATGAATATTTAGATGAGCTCGACAAGTTTTGAACACTTTGTCAAAGTTTTCTAAAATACCGATGTCCGGTTACTATCGAAGGACAGCGTAGATTTGCAGGTCTGACATAAAAGGCATGCTAGTAAACCTCTGAATTGAATGGAAATAAAAGCAAGCTGCTTATAAAAATATTTCGAATTTTACCATTGCATTAAAAAGCTTTTTATAATGGTAAGTACCAAAGATTTTATTCCAATAGATTATAAAAAAAGGTTTACTAAATTACAATTAATTTATTCCTGTAAAAAAATACACATGTAAATAAATAAACCAATTGATATTTCAAAATTTGATAAACTATTTTAATAAATGATGTACACACACACACACACACACACACACACACACACACACACACACACATATATATATATACATATATACATATATATATATATATATATATATATATATATATATATATATATATATATAATTCTTCTTCTTTTGGTTGATAGCTGAAGTGTGAAGGTCCAGGGTTCTGGCCTACCGCGTAGCTGTTGATCAAACAGTCTGGAGTTTTAGGTGGTTTTCTCCAGATGTAACGTGAATACGTTTTAAAACCCTTTCAAAAGTCCACCATACAGAGCATCCTCCGAGGCAGATAGCCCTCTTGTAGCTTTGCCTTAACGTTTACTTTTGGAGATATTTTTCATTAAAATGGAAATACAAATAAAACAGCTAGGAAAATAATTATACTCTTTTATGGATTTTTTTCTAATTAACTAATTATTTTAAACCTGGGGGGGGGAACTGCAAGCTGAGTTTCCAGCATTCTGAAAAATTTAAATAAGTAAATAAAAACCAATATATATATATGCTTACACGCTCGACCACTGGACACGCTCGATGTAATGTTGCTCTTATGAGATTAAACTAGAGGATTATACAGGGTAGTTATAATTAAGGTAATCCTACTGTAAAATCACTTATTTTCGAGAGGCTTTAATTTTCGCGATTTTCGCGTCGTAATCTCGAAAATTAAAGCCTCGCGAAATCGGATTTTTTTTTTTTCCGCTTCAAATAATAATAAAGAATCAGAAAATTCTCCCAAATTTAATGCTTTACTAAACATTTACAAACTGCTTCTTGACCACTTTCTTTCTTATAACTTGACTTTCCTACTTACAACTATTTCTTGAATATAAAACAATAAATCAAGTAATAGAATGCAGCTCATTAACATACAATATTTATAGCAGCTTCTTTGAAGCCATTCAAAATGGGGAGGGGGGGGACGAACTTTTCGGACAAAAGTAAGTTTTTTTAAATGCCTCGTGCATAAAGGGTTCAATAATTAGGCACTTTAGGATTTTTTCCACTTTCGGTTCTATTCATATAAAATTCGCGAAATTTTCAACTCTCGAAATCATCGATATCTTCATTACGGCTCGCGAAAATAAGTGATTTTACGGTATTCAAACTCCTCTAGCACTCGTTCTGTCAATCGGATTTTGATGAAACTTGGTAAATACTTTATATAGACCATGGGGAAAAGATTTCTGCAATAAAAATTACTTTTAAATTTCGACCACCAGATGACGCTTTTCAAAAATTCTTTATGCAAATTAGCCAGACTCATGAAGAGACTTGCAGTCAGATCCAAAAAATTATTCTGTGTGCCTCTGTCATCGTTAATCATGCCCTTACTGAAGTAAGAAACAGCTTTACTTGTAAAATTATTTTATCAGAACGGCATCAATAGTTTAGCAGCTGCACTGTGTGCATATCGTCGTTTAGCGGGATTGCGAAAAGGGTCCATGTTGAAGAAGGGTTTGAAGAAGGTGATTATGAAATTTCAAGAGACTGGGGACTTGGGTATGCTGCCAGTAAGACTAAGAGGGCGGAAACCGGTTGCTAATGAAACTGTCGAAAGCCAGTATTACACGCCACATTGCTGAAATCCCTCAAGAGTTTCATCGCGTTACCCTTGAACGCATTATCATGCTCTTCAACACGTAACTGATGTCAATGGAATACACGTTGAGCACATTCTGCGACTGAATAAATTTTAATGATTCTGATAGATTTTTTTTAATCCCTCTTTAGGCGCCACAATTCCTCTGGTGTTCGAAATTCGAACTTTTTTTTCTTTCTTTTTCCAGAAATCTTTTCCTCATGATCCATATAGTGTGCAATACCAAGTTTCATCAAAGTCCGATAGACAGAACGGGTTCTAGAGAGATTTGAAGAGGGTCACTTTAATTATAACCATCCTGTATAATTAATGCTCTTTACTAAGCTTTTTTAAAAATTATTATGCAGGTATGCAGACTAAAAGAAAAATTTAATGAGCTGTAATTTAACTCGAGACGAACAGAGGCGCCGGAAGGGATTTTTTTTCTGTGAGGGGGAAGCTGATTTTTTGTGGTGTGTGTGTGGGGGGGCAAGCTGATATATTGTTTGATAAGTTTATAAAGAGCCCTGTCCTTCAACGGGCACAGTTATTGTTCTGCCCTCTGAGCGTTGGCCGATCTCCGCAGTCACCCACTACCCTTTAACACAAGATTGAGATCAGGTTTGATCTTCCTAATCTTCAAACATACTACGTACTATCGTCGCAACTATGTTGGAACAAATGGAGTCTTGTGTTACCGGATTTATGTGCACTTTCTGTCCTTACCATTACCATCCCAATTCCCCAATTCTGGTGTTGATTATGACAGAGGGTGCCCATGGATTCTGTAAACACTTCCTTCAGTACACACTATTATCAATGTTATCCCTATGTTTTAACGGGGTTTAAATCGCTGCCTAAATCAATTTTTCAACACATTATTATGATATCTCCCCACAGAAGGCACTCCCCATTGTGATGTATTCTGACGTGGATATATAAGCGGGTTTCGGGCCAAGCACACAAATCCGAAATACAGTGGCCGCCGCTTAATTGGATCATGTTCGTACCATCGATTTTTCATCCAATAAAACGGCTGATTCGAAAAAGCGGCAGCTTTGATTGAGGCTTTGAAAAGAGCAGTTCCGTTCCGTTCTCCGTGATTTGATTGAATAAAGCGGCTGATCCAATTAACCAGTGATCCAATGAAGCGGCGGTCACTGTAGATGTTTCACAAACAAATAAAGACGCAAAAAAAAAACAAATATCGTATCTACAATATCGTTTTCTATGCCATTGTTGCTAAGGGCAGGGCATATATTCTGGATGGTGCTAATCCTGATGATCTGGATTATAGATTCTGGTGACACTTGAAATATACCTACCCACTCTATAGTGTTAGCTATTTTGTGGTTTTGTCCGTATTTACGAACTTCCCTGTTCTTCAAAAAACCCATCGTACGTGATATATTACACAAAAATTGTTTGATGATGTATCAACAAATTTTTCTATAAATTTTGGGTTTCGAAACGTGGGGGAGGCAAAAAGTATACTTTGACCCCTCACTACAAAACCTGAAGAGTCAAATGCCCCCTCTGCCCCCCACCCGGTTCCGACGTCAATGTCGATGAAAGGTTAAGGATAGAAGAACAATACTTTTAAATAATATAGTGTGTATGTGTTATCGACATTGTGTGAAATGCTGGCATTCTACCTAAGTACTATTTTAAAGAAAGCCTGGGATTTTTAGGCATGAGAAGTATGAAACATGACAGCTGATATATACTTTACTTATGCCTTTTATATAATATCTAGGCATTTGGTAGATCGACAAATGCTCTTAAGGCAAAAAAAAAAAAAAAAAAAAAAAAAAAAAAAAAACCTCCTGATAAGGCTATTATTTAAAAGACGTTCATTCCTCAAAAATACAAATTTTATTTTGCAAAAATAAGGAGACACTGCCATTAAAAATCTTTTATTCAAAATACGTTAAAAAATCAAAGTTGCACAAAACAAAATTTGTGCTTTTCTTATTAAAGGAAATACAATAAAAGCGGAGTACCAGATCTTTGATATTTTTCAAGGTAGGGCAAAAACATAAAACTGCCGCTTTCCTTTTTTAAGTTTCTTGGACTTGAATTGCCGCCTAAAAAATGTGATGTCCGGAGCAGAGATTTCGAGGTGAATAAAAAACTTAAAAGTGTCACCCTTTCTTACACTTGAATTGGCCGTCCGGGGCAGGTGAATTTTGCTTGCCGCCATCCCCCTTCTAGATCCGGCACGGAAACTATGAACTTACTTTTTGCACAAAAAAGAGATAATTTTATTTTGAATGTCACTTAATTTTATTTCTTTTGAAAAGTAAGATGGTCATTAAATACTTTGTTGATTTGTTCATTTGGCATTCTATAGAATGGCAAATGACAAACCAACTCTACAGCATGCCATTTGGCATTCTGTAGAATGTCAGATTACAAAATTTTCCCGTAACATATACATGGGTAGCTAAACTATCTTACGTATGATCCTGCACAAACAGATTTTTAAAAATGCGAGGGAAAAATTTTGTCGATTTATAATTGGAAAAATTTGCCATTTTAAAAAAAAATAATTAATTTTTATGATAATTACAAATTAAAAATGAAATATAAAAAACTATTAAATAAAAAACATGTAGAAATAACACCTACTTTCAACCCGCAGTGGTCTAAACGCTAAATTCCGTTCCCATAAGAGCACGGCAAGTGAAGCAGCATCCGGCTACCCAGTGGCTGGGAGGGTCAACTCCCTCTCGGCTCGACTGCTCTGGGACCGTGTACGCTAGTGGGAGCTGGTGCAAGCAAAATCGTCGTTGTTGCAATGTCCTCCAAGTTCTTGAACGATACCTCTTTGGTGTGCCGATTTCAGGGGGGTTGGTCCCTCCTCTGGAATTGGTTCGAAATAAGGGACCAACGCAGAAGTCAACCCCTTCAGAGGATATGGCACCCATCTTCTGGGGATAGTGCAATCTTCTATCCCTGGACACGACAACAACAACAACATCAACCTACTCTCAATAGTAATGAAGTCCAGTTGAACCCATGTCACTGTATCATCTCTTTCCAGGCTAGTTTTCAGTTTGTCTGTGGTAGTAAGTTCTACCTTTAGGAAACGAACAGTCTGTAACAGTAATTTTATTTTAGTAACTTGATATTCGTTATGTCTAATGATTATTTTTTTTAGTTTTTCATTGCATCTGCTTTCGTATATTTTCTGAATAATACCTTTAATTGGAGTACAATCAGAATAAAATGAATAAATTTTAGAAAGAGAAAAAACTGTACATAAATAAGCTCTGTCGAATTTCTGAAGGTGCTATTGATACAAAATAGAGATCAAAGGTACAATTGAAACTTAAAACGACTCTAAAAACTGATTAGTAACACTTCAGTTATTTTTGGTTTAATAAATGATCACAAAAATTGTTTGTAGTCTTCTCATTTGACTTCCTTGACAAAGCGTTTTATTACTTCACAAACTTCAACTTACTTTATCTCAAAATGAATGGCAAAAATATAATTAAGGTATAGTACAAAACACTGAAACTAATTTTAAATGAAATAATAAACATAGGTCTAAATGAAAATTAAAAGCATTTAATATCAATAAAGCACAATACTATGTGAGCATTTTATTTCACATAGTTTAACAATGCATAACATTGCAAATAATTTTTGCTAAATGTCAATGAAAATTAGGTGATAAACGCATGCTTGGATGTATATCAATGAGACATCAATGTTATAGGTAGCGCGTACAGCTTATGGAACGACGATGCAAGTATGTTAATTTTGGTCCGTGGCAATTATGCAGATGAGAAAACAAATGCTTAAGAAAACTATGAGTCCAAGTAATATGAATGATAAGTTGAATATCCAGAAAGTGTAGTAATATAATGCTTTATGACAATATTCATCTCTCGTAGGATTATTGAACACGACTTCAGAAAAAGCTCCGTAGACCCAAACGCAACCTAGATGAAAGAAAGCATACATTACACAGTGGAAATAAATTCGATGTAGAATTAATAAAAAGCAGTTTACAATTTGGAGCAGTGGCGCAGAGAGAGAGGGGGAGCAGGGGAAAAATCCCCAGGGCCTCAGCTTGTGAAGGGGCCCCGCTTTTGCTATTTATATGATACTTAATTGTGTGTTGTCAATTTTGTAAAAAAAAAAAGTCCAAATTCAGATTATGTCCCCGGATGTTTCAAATTAATGTTTGAATGAAGCTACAAAAAGCCAGCTAGAGCATAAACCACCGACTTGACAAAAATGAGGAGTGTTAGTGATTGGGTCTTCTTTTGCAAGAAAAATGGACACTGACGGTGTTATTCAACGGTTTGCCATGACTAAAAGTAGAAAAGATTTATTTAACAAGAAATCATTTTTTTTTTCCGAGACACATTGTTAAATAGTGGAAGAAAGGGTATAGCCAGAGACTATGGGCCCACCCAACCTGCAAAATTTTGAATTTTCCTTAACAAAATGTTAAAGATCAAATTGTGAAATTTCCACTTTATTGGCCTTCTGAAATGTTTTTTGGCAGCCTGCTTGCATGGAAGTATGAATAAAAATATTAATTTTTCCAATACTGAGGAATCATGCCATGCAAAACTGTTAACCTTTTCAAATACAGTTTCTCTAGGGAGGTGACGAAACCTTCCAAACAAAATGTTGGTATTTTTTAGAGCATGGATATTTATTAAAGTATAATAATCTTTTTAATTAATAATTTTAATTCTCTTAATTATTTTCCAATTATTATAAATTTAAAGATTCTTTAAATGAGTAATAATTTTAATAAGGAATAAATGATGGATCTAATACGACTTTTGGATTCTCTAATACGGATTTCTGGATAGCAAAGGGACCCCAAAGATGTTATCCCCGGGGCCCCGACTTGGCTCTCTGCGCCTCTGATTTGGAGTTACCGTTTCCATGAAATGAATAGAGATCTGATGATAGGAGGTTAACAGATTGAGAATGCAAACTTTTTAAATAAAGCAGTGAGCTGTTTTGCTTAAAGTTAAAAGCAAGCGATTTTTTTAGACGCATGTTTGTCATTAAAATCTGTTGTAGCATTAGTTTGATGTATGTTGAAGATATTCAGTTCAAAATATATGTTCCTCATCATTTTTATTTTAAGATGTGTATAAAAAATAAACATTTGGTATCGGATTATAAAAGTAGGTACAAATACATTATTTAAAAAACGACAGAAAAAAAATCTTCAAGATGAGATGAAGGCAGAAAAGCGTAAGTTTAAAAAGCCGCAAAGTTAGAAGAACGCTACACATAAAATCCCACAAAAAATCTCCATTAATAAAATTCATCTGTTTTTCTGGCTATCGGAATAATATGTAATTATAAACTTACAAATTTACAGCCATGGGAAAAAAGTATAACGGCGCAGAAAATGATTACGTAAGACAAGAAGTTCACATCAGATTTTTATGAAATACATAGTGGTATGAGATGTAAGAATATTTAATCATGTACTGAACCCACAGCAAAAGTACATATCAATTTAGTTATTGTATGTAAAATTTTATATGAAATTAGAGAAATTGCTATTAAAATTGGGAAAAAGTATAAAGTCGATATGATTTATTTTTTAGTAAGTGATTTCCGCCGATCTTTTTTTTCCATCGGTCAATAGAAAAATACAGAACTTGAAAGGGGCTCGGTGTAATGCTTAGTGCTTGCAAGTTTGAGATTTGGCTGCTGTCGTCCATGCTTGCAAACATCTCGAGCTAGAATACTTTTAGTGATTTGGCAATTAAGCAAGATTTCTATCCATACTAAGAATTTGCAAGATGGGCATCTACTCTAATTTTGATTAGTTTGTGGGAAAGTGTAGATAAGAATTATCAAGTACACTTCTGAATTAATAACTTACAGCTTCAGTGTATGATGATTATAACCCTAATAGCACAGATGGTCACAAAATAGTCACCGTGAGGTCACAGAGGTCACCAAGTGTCACAAAATACTCACATTGTAGCTGGTAAATCACGTGACTTCACAGCGCGGTCACTGTGAAGTTACAATGTGACTGCTGATTCTTGTGACTCTAAAGCATAGGTTCCCAACGTGGGCGATAACGCCCCCTGTGGGCGTTTGAGGCTTTCAGGGGAGCGGTAAAAGACCCAGAGAAAATTAGGAGGCGTTGATATGGTACGGAGGGGCGTGAGAAGATTAACCAAATATAGTCTAAAAAATACTTAAAAATCACTCTGATAATTCATTTCTATCACGTGTGAGAAAATTCACATATTTCGATATGAGACTTCGCTGTTGAGAGAAAGAGATACACCCTCCAAAAAAAGTATTCAAGCAAGAGAGAAATTTCCTATTTTAGATTTGCAAATAATAATTGAGTTTTTGAAAAATGCACAACTTGATAAAAATATGGAAAGTCATATTTATACATAGCCTAATTCATATTCTATGATAAATAACTTTTAATATTCGAAACCAAGTTGGAAATTTCTCTCTTGCTCGAATACTTTTTTTGGAGCGTGTACCTCTCTAATATACCTCTCTAAAACTTTCATTCCTCTTTTTTAAATGAAGAAGAAATTCAGTAGAGTTTCAATTCCAACAATATTCTATCTATTAGTATATTTTTTTAAATTCTTGTTTTCACCATGTATTATGTACGCTCTTATTTCTCTGGAATGGGAGGGGGGGCGGTATTGAAATATTCACTAGAAAAGGGGGCGCCAATTCAAAAAAGGTTGGGAACCTATGCTCTAAAGTAACGTCACAGTAACTGTTTTTGTGACTTTAAAATTTGATTCTATTGCTACACATCTTAACGAGCAATTTCTGTAATAATAACGAGAAAATACGGCGAAATCTTGTTTTAAGGAAACTTTGCAGACTTTAATTAGAATTAATTTGAAACAATATAAATTATTGAATTTTTATTAATTTGAAAATACACTTGTATGTGTTATGTATCAAACCTCATAAAAATATCATACTTCTGGAGATTACTTTTTAATGAAAAAAAATGTTCAGGAAATTATTATCCTTTTCTTTTACGAATAAATTGGGGGGGGGGGGAAACTATGGACTCCTAACTTTGGGATGGATGGCAAGAAACGTATTTCGAAAATTTAATTTCGAAATACGTTTTTCGAAAAATTGGTTGAAGTATACACTGTCTACCAATAAGTATTTGGACACCTATGCAAATGACGATATCTTCTGTCCTGGGGTACGTCACGGCCTCCGCCGGTATATATCGTGTAGGAAACAGCATCGGCATTAGTCGCATGCAAGATGCCGCGCAGTTCGGAGCTCTCTGATTTCGAGAAAGGTATAATTATCGGGTATCACAAATGAGGCCGATCCTTAAGGGACATATCTAGCGATCTGAAGTACCCAAAATCGGCAGTGGCCTATGTGATTAAGAAGTGGAAGATGAGCGGTGATTGTCGGAATGTGCCCCGAGTCGGCAGACAAACGAAACTGGGAGATAGAGACCGACGAGTGCTGTCCAGAGAAATTCGGAAGAACCGCACCCAATCGATGGCCCTCATCCGCGAGGAGTTTCAACAGGCATCCGGGAGTATTGTTTCAATGAATACCATCCGTAAGGAAGCACATCTGCTTGGTTTTCATGGTCGTGCTGCTGCCCATAAGCCTTTGATCACAAAGTCCAACCGCGCTGCTCGGTTAATGTGGTGCAAAGCACATCGAAATTGGACCGTAGATCAGTGGAAACGGATTCTTTGGAGCGACGAATCAAGGACTTCAATCAAATCCTTTACCGTCCGGATGGCAGGGTCTGGCGTCTGCCTGGAGAACGTCTTCTGGCAGAATGCATTGTGCCAACAGTCAAGTTCGGCGGAGGAGGAATTATGGTCTGGGGGTGTTTCTCCTGGTATGGACTGGGACCCTTGGACCCCTTTCATGGTAAACTCAACGCCGATGCCTATTGCACTATTTTGGATGACAATGTGCTTCCTACGTTGTGGCAGTTTTACGGGTTGGACCCCTGTTACTTTCAGGACGATAATGCCAGTTGTCATGTTTCGTGGTTAACCAAGGCTTGGTATGGTGCCAATGGAGTTCATCGAATGGACTGGCCTGCCCAGAGCCTACTCCAAGCCGAGTGGAAGACAATACCACTAGCTGTAATACAAAGACTTGTAGAAAGTATGCCCCGGAGGGTTTACGCTGTAATTGCCTCTCGTGGAGGCTCTACCAAATATTGATTTTAAATAAAGTTAGTTTTCCTTTTCTATCACAGGTGTCCAAATACTTATTGGTAGACAGTGTATGAATTTGAAAATATACTTCTATATAATGCATTAAACCTAGCAAATGCTCAAGAAATTATTAGCTCACACTCAATGACAGTGTATGAATTTGAAAATATGTTTCTATATAATGCATTAAACCTAGCAAATGCTCAAGAAATTATTAGCATTTATATACAAATAGATAAATAAAAAAACACTCAGAATCCTAGAAAATAATATTCGAAAAAGACAAGAAAATCTAAAAATTTTATTTATATCGTAGTTTAATAATAAATGTATTTTTCTCCTCTATTTTTAAAGTATGCCAGACATATTTTAGTTTTCAAGGATAATTATTGCAATCAACTCACTTTTTAAAGAGACTGGTGCAGGTTGTGTGGTACAATGCCACCGTGTTCTACTGCGAACTAGTTGATCTGGGTTCGTATCTCTCGCAAGGAATCATAATCTCTGTAAGAGATTCCGAATAATCGAGAGACATGGTAGCACCGCATTTTTTTCTACTATCGGGATCGCATTATTTTCTCCTACTGATCACTCTGAGGTTACCGAGCGACCACACTGCGAGATCACAAGGTGACCGTCACAAGAGTAGAGCATATCGACCTCGCTGTGACTACACACTGTCGTCACTACGGCTGCTCGTGACCGCATTGTGACTGTCACTTAAGGGTCTCTTCGGATTCACCTTGCTATCAGGAAAATTATCAAGGTAACAAGTTACAGAAGTGCTAGTTCAAACTCCAGCAGGTCTCACATCTGCAGAAACTTTACACACTCAATGAATTTATTGTAATTTTGTATTTGACTTTGAACATTCTCCTTCTTTGACGAAGTAAGTCTGATTGAAGAAATATAAATTTAGAATAATGAGAGAAAGAGAGAGAGAGAGAGAGAGAGAGAGAGAGAGAGAGAGAGAGAGAATTAATGTATCAAAAGAAACTAAATGCAAGAAGAATCTGAAAAAGACATCATTTTACAAACTCATAAAACATGCCCCTTTGACGTATGGAAATGATATCTCTCTATTCTAAAAAACAGTAAAGGCCGCTGTCGCCGCCACTGGCGCTGTCAATAGCTTGTGGACCTATCTCCTCCTAAACCGTAGGGATTTGAGTTTCGACTAAGGTGCCCACAGATTCGAAAAATTCCGAGGAACCTGCTAAGCTGACTTAAATTTCAAAAATCGAATTATTTTAGAAGATATTAATAAAAAACTGAAAAAATAAACAGAATGGTTGCCAGATTTGGCATAAAATCATTCATTCCTTTTCAACAAAGCGTTTCCAAGTATCTAGAATTGCGTGAAATTTACAAAGTTAACACAAAAAGCCTAATAACTTCTTCATTGTTTGCACGATCCGCTTGAAAATTTTCATGATCATGTATAAAAATATAGAAAACAATCTGCGCTTCTTTAAAAATCTGAAAATCCACCTGTTCCCTCCTTTTTAAGCGATTTTTCGCTATTTTTAGCACCATTTTATTTCCGAGAGTCAAAAAAGTAAATCATTTGCGTGACAAAATTACCCTTTTCAAGTGAATATGACGTCATACAATTTGGATTCAAATTCGTTTAAAAAAGCTTTTCCAGATTACACAGTTTATTATCATTTTTTTTTTTTCACAAATGAATCGTTTGCATGGACATGAAAATAGCTGTGTACACAAAACGAAATCTTTCGATTGCGAAAAGATTCCGCGAGTTTCCAGAACAGCATGAAATTTAATTTGGGTATCTCTCTATTCTAAAAAAAAGTAAAGGCCGCTGTTGCCGCTGGCGCTGTCAAAGCTTGTTGACCTAACTCCTCCTAAACCGTAGGGATTTGAGTTTCGACTAAGGTGCCCACAGATTCGAAAAATTCCGAGGAACCTGCTAAGCTGATTTAAATTTCGAAAATCGAATTATTTTAGAAGATATCAATAAAAAACTGAAAAAATAAACCGAATGGTTGCCAGATTTGGTATAAAATCATTCATTCCTTTGCAATAAAGCGTTTCCAAGTATCTAGAATCGCGTGAAATTTACAAACATGAGTTAGAATTACGTCCATTTTACGCCAAAATAAAAACTATATGAAATAAGTAACTCAAAATGTGTTACACAAAGTTAACAATTTTCAAATAGTAAGTTTGCTTAGACAACAGGAGTTTAGAATTAGCGATTATTCGTTTTTCCAAAACAGAATAACTAATATCTTGAAAATGAAAAATAATTAAAATGCAGATAATTTTAAAGCCGGTTCGGTCCAGCTGGATTATTTGCTACCAGTAGAAATATTTGGCGGCGTTAACTATGCCATTATAGCAGTTATAGTACACTTTGGATATTTGCTAGCGCGTCGAGATGGTATAATTCGTGGTGTTAAGTACGCCAATCTGCAAACGATTATGTAAATAAAAATATAGATAACGGTTTTCCGGTAACTTAAATGAACAGTAAATATAGGTTGTGAGCATGTGTAAATCGCCAAATAATGAAGTCGCCATTGGTGGCAGGCTATTCTATCTGTTCCGTACCTTTTATTAACTTTACATGTACGCAAGTCGCCAAATAATGAAAAATCGCCATGGGTGGCAAATTCGCAAGGTGTCCAATAGGTTTTACATTATTAAAAATACAGCTGAAACAGATGTTCTGATTTTATTACGCTTTAGCTCCTAATTAATATAACTTTTGAATGGCAACATTAAATATCATTGTGTTTCTGAGGAGTGCAAATAAGTTTTCCAGCGATTATAAGCGGAGTCCGCACTCCAGGTGGAGTATAGCTCAGGACCCGTACAACACGGATTCCCATAACAAAATATCTTCGATGCAAGAACCAAGCAATGTGTAGCTCAGTAACATTCTATCTGATCCAATCTTCGGGTTTTGTCTGTTGAAATTATGTCTTTTTTACGAATAAGCCTGATTAGGGGCCGAATGCCTCATACGAAAAGCGAGCGTAGCGAGTCTGGGGGCCTTGGCCCCTAGTATTTTAAATAATAATGAAACAACTGCCTGGGATTTGTAGCTCAAATGTTGTGCAACCACACAAAATGAACTACTGCAGCGTTCTCAACCTGTGGGGCGTAAGAAAAACCAAAGAGCAAGTAGTGATGCAAGTTTTTAAAAAATTCATCTTATTTATTCCCATTTTTACTCAAAAATATATCCCTTTTCGTTTAAAATGTTCATTTAAACTTTACTGATAACATTATTTTGTAGAATATTCGACTAAATGTTCATTGTTAAAGATTAAAAAACTGAATGTATGCTGAAATATGTGAGGGGGAGGCGCCACCGTAAGTTAGCCTTTGTTGGGGAGGGGTGGGCGCGACGTTAAAAAGGTTGAGAACCTCTGAACTACTGCAGTTCATAGGTGGAATTTCCTTCCACCTATGAACTGCGAAAGTCATAAGAGCGTTGGAACTTTAATAGAGCAACACTGCTGTAAAGACGTCATGCAACGGAACCAAATAATGTCGCTAACAACACACGTTACATACTTACCTTATCTCAGAGCAAATGGTCTCTCCCTTCGAACATCACGCGCTTGCGCATTGAACACAGTCTCGCATTAGTTGGTCTGATGTAATATTGTGACAATGGTTTCCAAACAGGGTCAACGGAGTTGGATAAAGATTGAATGCACCAGAGGTCGTGCAGCCCGACAGTGTCACTAAAGGTCTTCAAGAGGCTTACGGGGATTCTGCACTACCTTACAGAACAATGAAAAGGGTAAAAGCCTTTAACGGAGGACTCCCAAATGTGGCAGACGTGGCGGCGTCAGAAGCAGCGACATTTTCTACAGAATCTACCCCGTAATTTTGCAGGACAATGTTCGGCCGCATACAGCGCAAACTGCAGCTAATATGCTCGATCGATGACAGTGGAAAGTGCTCTATCATCCACCATACTCCTCAAACTTAAGCCCTTGAGACTTTGACTTGATTACTAAGATAACAGAACCACTTCGTGGCATTCGCTTCAGAACTGTTCTAGAGATACTTCAGGCAGTAGACAGCTCCATTCAAACTATCAACACAATCAGCTCTGTCAAATGTATTCTTCGACTTTCACGTCACTTTCAATGGGTTGTATACAATATGCTGATGACTACAATGAAAAACAGTAAACTCGGCAGCATTTCTGTATCATTTGAAAATCGTTAGTTACACTATTAACCCATTTATGCCTAGCGTCCCTTTTTTGGGACGGCATTTTCGCTATTAGTCGAAAACGTTATTTATTTTTCCTAGCCTTTATTCATGAGCATCGAGCCTCAACTCTACAAAATATTTTAACATGACCAAGTAGGATGTCGATATTTCGATTTTTATGCATAATGATTTTAAAAGAAATCATCCCTTGTTCAAGAAGTTGACGTCAGAAATTTATCTATTATTTCTGTTATCAGTAAAAATCGGAGAAAGTCGCAAAAATATCCAGGCACAAATGGGTTAAAGTGCCAACATTAGTATATTTTTGGAGCATTAATTAAAGAATGAATTAAATACAACTGCGAAAATGGACTGTCTTCTTTCGAGCAGCTCATTTAAGAAATATTCAGGTAAAATCACACATGAAAAATGTTTTCAATTTTAAAGCGTTTAATTTACTTACCTAATATGAACCATATCATTAAGAAGAGATGAAAAAGACCATTAATAGAGCGGCAGTAACTTCTGTAAACTTTGAGTCTTCCTTTGGAGTCTTTAGTTACATACTTTGTCCATATTTCAATGAAATGCTGAAGACTTCCTATAACTCCCGATACAACTAAATAAACTGGAATGTTCGGTTGTATGTTACATTGATCCAAATACATGCATCCTATTGAGAAACAAAGCAAAGGAAATTTAAGCTGAAACTTGTATGATGTATGGGTGAGACATGCAAGGTGGTTATAATTAAACTTCCTCTATAAACAGGGTTCTACATCTAAAAACGAGCGAACGAATTGTAATCAAATTTGGTATACAGACTATACGTACATGAGATGCACTCAAGGAATTTCGAAAATAGATTTTAGTTCAAAAATGTCCGCTAGGTGGCATTTTGTATAAAAAGGCAAATTTAACAGTGGAAATGGTTAATTCGAAATGTACGAATAATTTCAACATTTACTCAATAGTTTTTGGGTATTGGTTAACTGATTTATATCATTTTTGAGTTGAACTCACCATGCAAAGCGCCACCTAGTGGGCATTTTTTGAACAAAAATCTTTAAAAATCTTCCTTGAGTGCATCTCGTGTACTGTGCATAAACCAAATTTGGTGGCAATTGGTTCACCCCGTGCAGCTGCAGAATGCTGTTTATAGTTTATGGGAAAGTGTAGATAAGAATTATACAAGTAAACTTCTGAATTAATAACTTACAGCTTCAGTGTGTAATGATTATAACCCTAATGACACAGATGGTCACAAAATAGTTACAAAATATTTAATTATAATCACCTTGTAGAATAAATGTGTGATGCGATGATTTTACAAATAGCAAATGAAAAAGAAGTACTTGTTTATGGCTGAGTTAAATGAGAAAAGACTAAATAACTGATGAAAAACCGCAATATCATTTTCTTTTTTGCGTTCATATATCACTATATTTTCACATACTCTGAAAAAAAGTTTTGTTGAGTTCAAAATTTTGTTCATCCAAGAAATATTAAATTGTTGCTTATTTTAACCGAATAATTTTGTTGGATTAACAAAATATGCTATTGAATTTGCAAAACCTGTGCTGATTCAACCAAATATCAACAATTATTCGATTAAAATGAGTACGAACTTAATTTTTGTTGAATCAACAGAATGATATATGTTGATATTCGGTTAAATCAGCCAAACGTTTGATTTGATGAAACGGTTTGTTGATACAGCAAAAATATTCGGTTAAAATAACGACAGCTAAATTTTTCCTGAATCAGCAAAACACTTTTTCAGTATGTAAATAAATTAATTAGAACCTATTTAAATTACTTTGTATTTAAATCGAAAGGATTTTTCAGATTTATAGCACAATAATACACTTTCAAAATTTTTAAGATCATACTTATGAAAACATTGTAATGTATGACACCCCCCACACACACACATACCCCGGTATTCTGTATTGTTGTTGGTTTGTATGCAATAGGAATTTATCGACATGCAGCACGATCAAAACATCTTTCAAATTCTTATTCCTGTGAGACACAATCAATAATAATTATAGTAATAAATATAAATTTATTATTAGACAAACGTGTAATAAGCATTCGACTTACTGCAAATTCGTAAACGATACGGAATGAAGCGATTATAGCTTGCGTGTCGATAAAATACATTAACAGTGACAGTTAACTTTAAAACACTGTTTTAAAACTCTAAGCAATTACTGATTTCTTGAAGGTGACCGTCATCTGTCTTATTTGCTAACAAGTGCGTTTATTTTTAATGAAACGAAGCATTGAAAAAAAATTACCACTGGAGAGTTAAGTAAGTGTTACATGTAATTGCCAGATGATCCTATAGAGTAGTGTGAATTATTTAGAATGTTTTTTATCAAGTGGAATTTTAGTTATCCTTAGAAAGTTAACGAAAAAATAATGCTATTGATAAAAGACACAAACAGCCCCTTAGTCACTTAGTCTGTTACATCTACGTTATTGTTTATAAAAGCGTAAATTAACCTCTTCCGTCTCGCTCCCGTGATATTTACTGGCTGGTGAGTTCAAAAGTTATGTACCAGAAAGATTAGAGCATTTCAATTCCTATGCACGGAAATTTTTTTATATCAAAATGTCCAAAAACTGAAAATGAATTCATATACTGTACATACGCTTATTTTTTGTACAATTTTTTAATATAAAAAATAGGTACTTTTGTGACCATTTTCTTGACAATAATACGACCGTTAAGGGGTTGATAAGTCTTTTGATTATCGAAAGTGCATTACCTGTACGAGTCAATAAACTTTCAAATTGTTTTACTTATTGCTACGAACAAGGTCGGCTTATACAGGATGGTTCAGATTAATGTTGACAAACTTCAGAGAGAAGTAGGTTACTCAAAAACGAATCTGAATCGCATAGTAGTGTGGGATCGCAAACGTCGTTTTCATGCAATCAGTTTGGATGACGTTTGTCTAAATTCTCAACTTGATTTAATAAACAGCAAGTTTGTCTTCCACAATTTCATCCATAAAATTAAAATAAACTTCTAAACCGTGAGTTCTAGTCAAATGCTTTCTGCTAAAAGTCAAATAGTTCTACTCGAACCGTGGCCAGAAAATCTTCAATTCCTTCAACCCTTTTTCCAAAATGATTATTATCAGGTGCATGAACACGACGTTTGAGATCCCACACTTCTATGCTATTTTAATCCGTCTTTGAGTAACCTACTCCTATCGGAAGATTTGTCAATTTGAATCACCCTGTATACTGAGAATTTGCACACAACACGAATAAAAATTACAGGGTTGGACCATTTTTAGCCTTTTTTTTAATACGAAATGTCTGTAAAACGTACATTTTCTTTGCCTTTTCACTAATACTCGAAGAGTACATAAATTGTTATTTTCCATAAATTCATTTTATTTAAACTTTGGTTTTAGCAGATAAAATACGAAAGACAGTAAAGTCATACAGACATTTCTGTCGACGGCAGTTATTCTTGAAAATGAAAGAGCATATTTTATTGTAGAAAGTGAAAATTATTTTATAAACAATTGTTATTTACTACTATATAGGTGAATACTATACTGCCCTCCTAAGCAAAAATGGCGTAATTCAGTTTCTTTTTTCATTTTCGCTATTTTACTTGTACAATATTAGTGAGCTTATTCCTAAGCAGGAAGGTCATGTCTTATTAAGAAATAGTAAAAAATTATTAAAAAAATAAATCGTATCTCAAAAAACTGTTGAAACCTTAAAGGAATTGGTCATATCTCAGTTTCCATAGCCAAAACGTCAGGATTCAGATAATGATTTACCAAAATCAAATGAACTATGCCAAAATATTTTACTTATATTAGAGCAAAATTGATTTCAGGAAACATTTTGAAGATAAGGTCGTTTACAACTTGGTGCTAAGTCACTTTTCCTAGACCAAAAAGCCTATCTCAATTAAATATAAAACTGTAAATAACTTTGCTTAAAAACCAGTTAAATTAAAACAAGAATAATTAAATAACGAATAAAAACATTAAAACATTGATTCCTAAAATATTCAGCTACTGCGGGAAATACGGCAGCACGTTGATGTCTTTACAGGTATACTAACTTACCAATTATCAGATTCACCAGAGAAACGAAAGGAACTCCACCAGCACAAGTGAACCAGCCCACTGTAGAAGAAAATCAATAACACAAATTTCAGTTCGAAATTTCTACAATGAAATAGAAATACAAAATTTTGTATTGTTTCGTCCATTGAATATCAACTACAAGGAGTTAGAGAAATTGAAACTGGTTTATGAGGTTCTGAGGAAATAGTTTAAGAATTTGTATCCATTTGCTTATCCATAGAACGATTGTATGCAGTTATTGACTTTTAAACTCTTGCAATTTATTCCGATTAAACCACAAGTGGCCCCACCATGGCCGAGTGGTTCAGTCACTCACAATGGTAGACGGAAGGTGCCTGGCTCAAAATCAAATCGCGTCCGTCGACCTAACCGTTCGGAGTTTTCCGTGGTTTTCTCCGTGGGTTAGGACCCCTTAGAAAGACCTCCACGGAGGGCACCCCCTCTTGTGTTGTCCATCTGACGTGGATTTATAAACGGCTTCGGGCCAAGCACACAAATCCGAAATACATGTTACACAAACAAAAACCTCAAGTGTTCCGTGTCAAACTCCAGAAAAGTATATATCTTTAAACCTAGATTTTTAAGACATTTAGACTCAATAAAAGTACTTTGAAATAATAAGGAAAAACTACTTTCAAAGATTGATTGTTAAATTATAAATTTTCCTCAAAAGGTTGACGACTTGAGTTTACTCATATTCGGACCGATGAGTAACTAGTAATGATTCGCAAACTATGGGATACAAATAAAAGTCATTAAATTAAAAGTACTCATGATTTTTTGTTGTTGGACTACCTGAAAGCACCCATCCGTATCGTCTATCGCACTGGACTGATGATTACTGAAAATACTCAATTTTGCATGATCTTTGACAAACTACAGACGTCTTGATTTTTCTGAATAATAGTTCTATCAAAGGAAAAAAAAGCACAAAATAAAAATTTAAGTAAAAAAAAAATAATGATAGTGGAAGCTTTTATGGTAGAGCCCTAAAATAGCATTAAAATAAAAAGTTAATCTTGCAAAGGCATGCTATAAAGAAATGCAAGTTTCAATACTAAGAAAATTTTATAGAAAAAATATTGATATTTCAAAACTTGAAAACTGCTAATCTACTGAAAACTACTCAAAACTGCTCACTGACTCACTACTCAATAATGAAAACTACTCAAAACTGCAAAAAATGAAAATTTTTAAATATTCAAAATATTTTAAAAGCTTTCGAGATCAATATTTTTAGTTATTAGTTTTTGCGTATGTTAAGCTATAAATTTCAAAGGTTTTAAACACTTTTTGAAATATTTTGAATAGTTAAAAATTTTCATCATGTTGAAACTTTTATTTCTCTGTAGCACGTCTTTGCAAGAATAATTTTTTTTTAATTGCTACGCAATAAAAAGCTTCTAGTAATTTTTTTATATAAATTTTTATTTTGTGCTTTTTAGTTACAAATAAAACACATGTTTTATTTGTAAGATTGTGAAATCGAAAACACAATTTCCTGCCAAGCAGCACATTTAGATATTCTAAAGGATAACATTTTAATGCTAGTGAGAATTTTTTACAGGCAATATCCGCTTTTCTTTACTTGTGAATTTCTAAATTTGATCTACAATGATCTACATATGTTTAGCTGCAAAGCAGGGGCGTGGCTGGAATTTATTTTTTCTGGAGTGGCTAAGAACCGAAAAGTGCATAATAGAAAACGAACGTCAAATATAACTTTTTTTCTAGCGAGCAGAGGGGGGGGGGGAATCTTGTATTTCTGTTTTTCAAGACTGCCCCCCCCCGTTAGAAATAAGAGATTGCACTTGGAAATAAGTAAATAGAAAATAAAGTACATAAATCAAGTTTAAAAGCTTTAGAGTCAAAAATCATCATCATCATCATCATCTATTTCAAGGAGAAAGCAAGATTAAAGTGAGCATACGTCCCGTTTTGAACGGGACAATCCCGTTTTTAGGTGGCTTGTCCCGTTGTCCCCAAGCACAGCTTTGGGATACCGTATTGTCCCGTTTTTAGAAAATGTCCCCTGCAATGTTCCGTTTTTAGAAAGAGAGCAACCCATGGTAACGAATTCAATAATGGCCGCTGATAATCAACGGCAGTGTCTGAAAAAAAAAATGTTTTTGTGTCTGTTCTTTTAATGTTCTTTTTTTGTCAACTATTTCAATTCATTATTTATTTATTTTTTGAAGTCATGTTCCTCTTTTGCCTATAGCCCCCGCCCCATTCCCGATCTCCAGTTTATTTTCCCTTTTTCACTCTGGTTTTCTAAGAATGTTTCCCTTCCGAATGACAACTTCCTTTTTTATGTGTGTCCTTTTGTTTACATTTCTCACTTTCCTATATTCCTGCCTTGTGTCGGATGGTCTTTTTGAATTCGAAGAAGGGCCTACCCCTTGTAGCACCCGGAACGTGCTACATTGTCTTGCATTATTTTTTATAATTCATGTGTGTTTTAGAAAAGTTTATTTTCATTTTATTTTGATATTAACAATAACACAAGTTTTTTTTTGCGCGTTTTCTTAAAATCTAAAAGAAATTTTATCGTAAATAGTTTGTAAAATAAGTAATTTTGTTAACCTCTTCATCATTCATTCATGTCTAGGGAAATTGAGAATGCTTTCATTTAAAATAACCAGAAAAAGTATAAGCAAGCATATAATATGTTTAATTTTTAAAGAAGTCAATGATTGGTTGCGAGTAATTATCGAGACCGTTCGACTTCTCCTGCAACGTAACTCCTCCCAACTGCCATACTGTGAATGCAGCCTGTTTTGAGACCCAGACTCTCAACGAGCCTGACACGCTGTTATTGGGAGATGGTGACTGACTGTGAGTGTCGAATCTTGTTATTTTCTAAACTATACTTGAATCGCATGCAATATGATTTCCGCCTCCCACTTTCAGGTGCTTCGACCTGACGTGCATATCTTCTCACCATTTCGCTTCATGGCTATGCTGGACTTCTTAAACGTTTCTCCTTAAGTCACAGGACTTTGGAACAGTTTTAAAAACAAACTAATGATGCTAAACACCCTAAAAATATTTGCTTCTTCACTAGCTGCACTATAAACTAATATTGACTGTCAACCTATACGTCTCATACAACTTTCAGAAAAAAATCATAAGCACAAAACTAGCTTTCAGAAATAAGAAGTGTTATTTGTTTTAGGAATATTGCAAAATTTCGTACACACACTCCTTTTAACATGGCAACAAATGCAGTTGTGAGCATTTGACGTAAATTTCGTCTTTGGCACGACCACAGGATCTTTTATGTAACCCCATTAAGAAAAATCGCCTGCAATTAGGTCCGGAGAGCGAGGTGGCCACGGAAGAAAGCGATTGTCGTTAGCAGAACCTCGTCCAATCCAACGACGAGGAAGCCCGTTATTTGTGAAACAAAACTTGCAATGTTTCTTTATTGGAGAAGACTTTTCTGGAGAAAGAAACATTGCAAGTTTTTTCTTTCTTGGAGAACAAACTAACTGCCCTCCATTCACCCCCATCCCCGACAAAATTGCATTAATCCGTCGCTGTCACGAAAGGTTCACATGTTGGACTTTTGTGAAATAAAACTTGCAACATTTCTTTCACCAATAAAGTCAACTTTGTTGCTGTATTGGTAATACACACACACACACACACACACACACACACACTCACACACACACACACACACACACACATATATATATATAATGCATTTTACATTTTTTTGTTGTTTTAACAATGACTGGCTTGGGGGGTTTTTTCTATATAAATTTTCTATATATTATTAAACGCATGTTTTCTTTTATGCTGCTTTTTTAAGCGCTGGATAGCATGTGAAGCAACTATAATTTTGTTGTATTTTTAATTAAAGTTCAACTATATATATATATATATATATATATATATATATATATTATAAGCCTTCCAAACCCGGGAGAGAATTACGACACGCCCTGTTTCAACTATTTCCCTTTATTTCCTAAAAACTGCTGTCATAAAGAAAAATACGCGAATGTTTAAGCACCGACTGTATTTCGGATGCCCTAGATTTTCCTCGCATCAGATAAACAGAAATTTAATGAGTAGGAAGTGCAATTCCTGTAACGATCTTTAGAAAATTTATCTTTTATCAAAGCTAAGACACTAAATTACACGTAAACGGTAACAGATCCATCATAACCTTGGTTACGTAATTTATTTTAGTTAAAGCCAAGTAGGTCGAGAACTGAACAGTGAATCAGAACTTAAAGAAGAGGAAAATGATAGTACATAGCCTTTACAAAACAGAACAGATCACCTTATTTCACAAAGAACTAATGAAATAAGGAAAGTAAAAACTATTTTTCTTTTCATATTGAAAGCATCCATGCATAAGTTCCGTAATCTCAGTTGAGTCATTTGCAGCCTGCAATATCTTTAGTGAAATAAGATAACTTCATTTAGTTTATTATTAGTAATAAAAGTATCAGGGTGTAACGAAAGTTTTCCGCCATATCTGCCTGAAAAACTAACTTCTAACTCCTTAGATAACTGTTTTTGAACTTTCGGTACCAAACCGGCACAGTGTCACATGATACAACAATAGTACTTAAAGCTGTACTCATAATTCGTTGATATTATGTAGCTGACTTTTTGCAACACAACTGGAAGTAAATGATGGTTCTAATCCTCTAGAGTGATAGTTCCATTTGAGACACCTTATACTTAATGATGACTATATTTTTTACAGATTTCACAAGACAGTGTTATAAAGTAAGCCTCTTTCTTTCAAATGCCAAAAATTGTTTGACAAAATATGAGCAAATACGCCAACGAGAACTGTGTGCTGACGATGTTTGCGGTGGCGGGAAACTTTCGTTACAACCTAATATTATGTATTATGACACATCATTCAATACCAACACGGAATTTCTACATACTTATACGACAACAATCCTTTTACCAAACCCCTGTGGGTGTTGCCAACAACAAAAAACCTAATATAGTGTTACCACTCAATAAAAATATTATATTGCACAGCCTTATGAGTCATCCCGAAATATGTCCCTACTTCAAAGTTCTCACACAATAGAGTAATTTCGGTAATGCACATTGGTTTATCCCCCCCCCCAAAAAAAAAAGTTTCATCGCTTTTTGTTGTTGTTGTTGTCGTCACTATTATCTTTTTAATGCATCTGTTTCATAAAGACGAGTTAAGTATGAATTACGGAGATATCGTTCTAGAGCAGAATGATGGGATAGCAGACTCCGGGGACAAATTTTCTTGGCATCTATCCATGGATGCATAACAGTCAATATGCCTCGCTTCTGTTTAGTCCTGTGGCAGAAATTTGGAGTAAATAAGGGCTATAATGATAACTGAAGATGCTAAACGAGAGAGTTTACAATGTAAAGAAAAAGATATCTCTTAACCCTCTGACCGGCTGGGTCGTAAAACATCGTTCACTGACCTCCATATTTACTCTTAGATTTTTTGTTAACTACAATACTCACGTCATAAACTGTTTTACAGTTCTAAAACATGAAAATATGGTATTTAGAAATTATGATAGCTGCCTTTATCGAATTGTATTGCTATTTATGCTGCTAAAATTCCCTACTACACTAGAAAATGAAATCCAAAACAGATATTAGTTTTTATCAAATTTCAATAAGTTTTGCGTTTTGTGAATTGCACTTCAACGTATCACCTTTTTAGCCTTCTTTTTTTGTTGTTGTTTGTATATTGCAAAAGATAATATGCATTTTCAGCGATTTCAAATTCTGAGAATTGCTGGCATATTACGGTGTAAAATATAGCTGCACCAATTGCGCTGGCCAAGCAGTCTTTAGAAGAAAATGTGATTTTTTTTTCTATTTCTCTGACGTCATATATATTCGTTTATATTTTTGACTTCTTAGTATAAAATTTTGTGTTTGGGGAGGGGGGAAGATTCAAAACTTTTCAGAATGTACAAATCCTATTTTTGTGTAGAGCCCAACTTTTTTTTCTGTTGCCCAGGGCTCACAGTTACCTTGATCGGGCTCTAGCTGCATCACACCTTTTACTTTCAAGTTACTCATAAAAAGTTTGACAGCGGAAATAAGGTTACATGTATGCAGAAAAGAGAGCGGAAGCGAAGAGTTAATTTCCGTGCCTGCTTTGTAAGATGTTCATGTTTTTTTTTTTGTTTTTTTTTTTTTTAGCTCCAAGGAAGTTTCTGGTAAACTTGCACTCTGTAGATTACATCTTTACCAATAAATGCTCTTTTTTTTCAACTATCCTAAAGATGTTTTCCAGAGTGTGAATGCTGTTTATAGGACAATTTAAATTATTTCCTACGAGTGAGCATACTTTTCATATTGAAGTTTATAAATCGAGCCATAGAATATTTAAAAATGTTTCTACGCAAAACGGTTTCTTAACACACTAAAGCATATTTTATTACAAAAAATATTAATATCACATGAATTTTATAATTTTAAGTTTTATCAACTTAATTTTACTTACTCCAAACATACTGGTTTTAGTGCAATTATTTTAAGAAAAAGATGAGCAATCAAGAGGTACGACGAAAATATTTTTGTCATATATTCATACATGTTATTTCTCAGTTACTGAATGGCAACACTGCAAATTCTAGTCGATTATCATTTTATCTTATTTCAAACACAAATTTTTCTTATTTTGCATATACGCAATATAATGAAAGCATAGCTTACTTAAAGTAAAATACCCTTTCGTAGACTCATGTGCAATTGCACTACAATGTGATATAGTTGGGTTAACCATGAAGTTTTATGATCTGTTTCTCTGACCGTTAAGTAATATGAATAAATTTTTAGCTTAAGACAATCAGACCAAAAATTTTAAGAAAGTACCTATGAAACATTAAAGTTGAAGAAAAGAAAAAACACCCTGGTGATGCCTTACCTGTCTGAAATATGATGCACGTAGCCCTGCCTACAAACTGGAAAACGTTATCAGAATCATTCCATGCATTTTTAATTCTTGTCAGAGGAAAAAGATATTTTGGCAGTTTTTCTAACAAGATGAAAGAGAAATTGAATTATATTTTGAACTCTAAAATAAAATAAATAATAAATAAATAAAATGGTTTTGCATGTTAAATTGATGTGAATAACAACAGATGGACTTTACACTTCATTCTGAGATAGTAAATAATACAGGGGTCCCAGAAAGATGGTAACAAGTTTTGATTATTTATTCGATAGAGATGAGTAGGCAATATAAATTGAAAAAATATTTCAAATAAGGCAGGAAAAAGACTACGTCAATAAAAAGTTCATTTCGTTAATTTTGAAAAAGGGACCCTTTTTAAATTTCTATACCACCCCGAAGAAAAAAAAATTCCCAATTAGCCAAATGTGCCTCATGCACTAATGAAGTGATGGTCAAAATTTCAACCTTTCATCATGAAACATCTCAGAGGTATTTTAAAACAAAAATGGTCACGAGGTTATACATAAATTTGAATGTAAATGTTTATCGCTAGTGTAAAAAAAAATGTTTTCCTTCGTAATTTCTGTGTGATTCCTGAAACGCGATCACAGGACGGGATATTTTCGCTTCAAGAATCACTGAAAAGTGATTTAAATGAACCTTTCTTCACATCTCTGACACATTTTACTGTGTAGGATTTTTTTTTTTTTTTTACGGAGGTCGTATACCAACTTAAAAAGTGTCCTTTAATAACGAGAGGTATTTTTTACTAGCGTAGTCTAGTTCTACCTTATTTTGAACTTTTCATTTTCTATTTACATTTCCCTTAAACAAACTTTTCGCGGATGGATAAAGAATTAAAGCGTGTTACCATCTTTTTGAGACAATCTGCATAATCTTTCAAAAGCAACCTAAATTCATTTACTCACTTTCTTGTTTCCTCTCTATATCTAAGGATTCTAAGCTCTTTTTCTTTTTATCAGGCAGCGGTAGGGTAGGAGTGTCTTCACCGTCCTCGTCCGGCTTGATTTCTAACTTGGTTTCCCTTTTTTCTAAGAGGGGTGTCTCCGTGTCTTTGATTCCTTCAGGATCATCTTTTTCATGATTTTTTTCTGGTAGCTCCTTTTCTTTTTTGTCATCGATGGCGTCTTTCATCTCAATGGCAGTATCTGATGTTTCGCCAACCACGACGTCGTATTCTGGAGGTATGATGTCGGACGCTGGGCGCCTAGGATAATCATACGGCGAAGTCTTTTTCTCACTGTCAGCGTCTGCCATGATTACCGAATTTTAACCTGCAAATGAGGCGTACGTACTAGGTTTTCCAGTCTGAAAGTAAGATAATAAAAGATCCACTTAGCTATCGGTAAAAAAAAAGAAAAGGAAAAAAAAACATTTAAGAGCGATTACAAAATGTGCCAGACGCCGAACGTATAATGAGAGCGCCTAAACGTGGATAGCGTGGTCTTAAACACATGCGTAGAGGAGCTTGTTTTTTTGTTTTTTTTTAAACAGTGATTGTTGACAGACACTACGCAAGGTTATTCAGCTATAGTCTACGTTAAGAGTTTTCAAAAGACAGACCCTCTCTCTCTCTCTCTCTCATATATATATATATATGTATTAATGATTATGTCATTTTATCTCTCACCCCCTTTATTGAAAATTGTCTGAAAAATGTGTCCCAAAAAAGCGACATAAAAGTGCGACATAATTTTACATATATTTAAATACTATTACTTCACAACAGCTTTAATCTATTATTACACTATTTCGTAAGCTGTAGAATATGCATCACATGCATTTTTCTATAAATAGGTTACAATTATAAAAATTTCAACATAGGGCTACCAGGCGAAATACGCGAAAGATGACAGATAAAATGGCACAGTTTACAGTCAATTAATATCGTTTTAGTATGGCAATAATGAAACTAAAAATTTAGGGGGGTTCAGGGGGGGGGTCGAACAGCCGATTATATATATATATATATATATCAGCAGAATTAGAGGGCCAAACAGTATGAAAATCAAAATACAATGAGTCATAAATTATACAAAAATAAATGTAATGGAAGTTATAACCTCTGGGACTCTCATCAGGGCCATACCCAGAAAATTAGAATTAAAGACAACAAAATAGTAGGATTTCGGTTGCATGGAATATCAAAAGAGATATTCTGCCTACACATTTAGGCCCAATATATATAAATGAAAAAAGTTTGAGACAGAAGATTTATGAAGGAAAATGCAAATATCTATAGGAGCAACACTAGACGATGAAATATAACTGAAAATTTTTATGTGTTAACAAAAAATTTCGAATGCTTGATCTTCACCATGTGTTTGAATAAATTGGATTCGATTCAATCGTATAGAGTGTTCAGATGCTAGTGCACTTCAAATAATTTGATTGTGTAGTCCGCAATGTATAATAATACTTTTTTGTAGACCTGTAAAAAACTGCAAGCCCTTCACACACTAAAATTTATTCAGTATGTAAGACAGTGACCTATTATATGCGTATCTAATCTGAGCTCAATCGAATAAACCGCATAGAAGCTAATACACTTGTAAGAATTTGCGGCTATAGGCCGTAATGCAGGAGAATCCTTTTTTGTAGCCCTATACAAAAACTATAAGCCCTACACAAACCAAAATCTAACGAGTTGTGTGACGGTGGCCTATAATATACATACTCAATTTGAACTTATTCGAATTCACCATCTAGACATTAGCACACTTTATATTTTTTGCTTCAATGGTTCGTTGTGTATAAGAATTATTGTTTACAACCCTGTGAACAAACTATCTCCTCTACAGATACCAAAGTTTATGCACGTCATGTGACTATGACCAATAATATACATACCCAATTTGCACTGAATCGAATGCACAGTTTAGACGCTAGCGCAATTTCAAAAATATCCGTTCATAGACCATAATGTAAAAGAATTCTTTTTTGTAGCCCTGTAAAACAACTATAAGTTTTATAAGCAGCAAAGTCAATGTATTGAGAGTCGTGCGAGTCTGGTCTGTAATGCGCGTACCAAATTTGAGCTCAATCAAATTCATGTTTAAAAGCTATCGTGTACACTCAGATGCTCACACACGTACACACATACATACAACATCACCGTAAAAATAGCATAAATGAATTCAGAAGACCTCAAAACATGTAAATACATCAAGATCTTAAAGTCGAATTCTTTCATGATTACAATACTTTCCTCACATGTTACACGTTCGGAAAATGATGAACTACAATACAATGCTGTTAATAGCTTTTCGGCTAAGGTAAGGGATCATAAGTAGAGTAGTATAAATGGAATATAAGTATAAAATCCTTTTTCAACTGTAATTTTTTTTTAAAGAAAAAAATTGACTATCCATTAACTTTTTCCTTCCTTAAAAAAATAAAAAAATAAAAAATCGATCTTTTTAAAATTGTTTGTAAATGTTTTGTCCACTATCTTAGATTTTGAGATTATTTTTGAATATAGTATACATTAAAATACATTTTCCACATCTGTATAGATATGACCTATCGATTTGTATGTGAATTTACTTCAATGAAAACAGCAGCAAACAATGTAAGAAACAGATCGATACCTCAATACATATTCTTAAATTTATTTCTTTTACATTTCTTTTAAAATGCTCTGTTTAGTTATGAAGAATTTTTCTATTCGATGCATTGTAATTAACATTGGAGTGCATCTGCATATTAACTTAACAAAACCACACTTTCTAAATCAAATGTGACTCTTTAAAATTTGACAGCAATACAAACTTAACAAACTTTAAGCTTGTAAAATCAAACTTGGCAAATGAGTGTTCAAACAAAGGAGCAGTGCATGCAATTTTTTCAAGGATAAATCAAGCTTGCCTTGTCAATCTTAGAGAAAACTTGAAGACTTGATTTCAACTTTCACTACACAGGCAGACTTAAGCAATGAACCTTGGTGGCTTTTTGACTTGAATAATCAAGCATGAAGACAGTACAACATTATTTTTGTATAATCCCGCGATAATACGAAATATATTTAAATTGATAAAATAGAACTTACAGCTTGATTATCATAGTTAGGAATAATTAATTTTTCCTTTAATGAAGTTAGAAATTTCACTATAAAAATGTTTAAAATGAAAATTTTGCTTTAATTAGCAAGATAGCAAAAGAAATACAAATTACAGTTAAATGAATCTACTGGAATAAAGCAAACTATTGTAAATATAAACATAAAAATGTATAATTTTGTTACTATATCAATATACTCTTCTTTGAGTCATCGACAGTCATCGACATTGCAGTAGATACCAAAATATATCCCAACATTCCATTCAATTATCGGAATTACACAGCCTTTATGAAGTTTTTGAGACAGAGTATTGTATCTTAAAAATTCAGCATGTGTGTCAACTCCATAAAAGTGATTGCCCCTATTAATAAATTCGACTTCCGGACTTATTTTTTTTTAAAGAAATTCTTTAAGCTGTTCATATGCGAATCAAACAAATTATCTCTAAATACCCACTTATCACTAGCTCTCGCTATGAAAGGCTTATAACAACATTTCGCATTCAACGAATGATGCTAGTAAACACGTTATTTATTCGCATTTATTTCGTACGAATGCGAAACTTACATATATATCTAGTTATAGCGAGTAACGCTATTTTAGAATTACTTTTTAAAATTGAATAAAAGAAGGATCGCTTTCTTACCTGTGACGATTGTCTCTTTTTATGTAGGCGAAGACTAATCGGAATCGATACTGCACCTGTGATAGACTTATCAATTAATCTTGAACTAGCGAATAAAGTTCTCAGATGCTCTATTGTCAGGAGAGTTAGCTTTCGGGATATCTTAAGCACCACAGAGGACATTTTTGTTTCAAAGTTCGCCTGTCATCTTATCGTTTTAAAGATAGCATTTCGATTGCTTAAAATTTTAAAATCGGCAGTTTCCTCTTTTGCTTCAGAGTTTTAGCCGATTTTGCTATTTTTGAGCCTGTGGTAGCTATTGCTCTAGATTAAAAAATAATATTACTACATCTCAACGAAACAAACCTTTTATATCATATGCCAGTTTCAAATTGAGTCGTCAGTTATAAGGTTTGAAGTTCAAAGTTTAATAACCTGTATATTTTCCAGCTATCAAGTTGGTTTGATGATAACAATAATTATAATAATAACAATAGACAACTTTCATCTTTGTGACCATAAAAATACATTAACAAGACACACTCAACAAAAGCTGCTGTTTGAATGTAAAATTAATAAAAACTTTATGTAATAACACTCATAAATGTGCTTATCAGCAAAATGATCATTTCGGCCGGTACAAAGGTCTGGCTTCCCTCAGTTGTATAGAATATTAAGCATTTACAATAGCAGAAAGTGATCCTTTCGGCCGAAATGATCATTTTGTTGATGAGTACATTTGTCTGCTGGTACATAGATCTAACCTTCCTCTGTTGTAAAGAATATCAAGCATCCCTCTACTAGAGCAGAAAGGAAGGCCAGACTTTTGTCCTGGTCGAAACGATAATTTTGTTGATGAGTACATTTATGGGTGTTATTATACAGTTTTTTAATTTTATAAAGGTACCTTGTTCCCGAATCTTGACTTTTGTAACACAACCTTCATTTTTTTCTCAATAGCTGAATAAGAATGCTGAATCCCTCTTGCATATTTACCACTTAGTATTAAAACGTTAAAATCATAGATAATTAAATTTAAACATATTTGAAATTTGTTTTTTAAACGCTTGAAAATATTTTATCGCACTTGGATAGCAATGAATTTAAGTAATTAGACTAACAAAATAGAAACTAATTAAAAGAAAAGAAAAACATTAATTATTTATTTCCAAAAACTGCTGATAAACTTCAATGAAAGTTAGTTTTGCATACATTTTCAAATCTACGTCCGGCGAACTCTTTTACTTACTTTATTTTATTATTAAGTGTCTTATAAGTTTAACTAGTATGCCATACGACTAATATGGACTACTTTAAAAACCCTCCACTCTGCCAGGGGCGTAGCCAAGGGGGGGGATATCGGGATATATCCCCCCCCGAAATTTTTGGATTAGTGATGAAATTCCGCCTATTTTTACACATATAAGTTCATATCCCCCCCCCCAGAAAAAATTTTCTGGCTACGCGCCTGCTCTGACCTTTTCATAAACCATAAGCAGATAACGGAAACTGCACAGTTCAGCTCAAGTAAACACTATATGATCAACTTTTACCACTTGAAGCATTGAAAGGAAAGAATTTTTTTTTCACGGGAATGAAAATTATCATAATCAACACATAAGTTTAAAATACAATAAAATAATTTAAAAACAGATAACTCAGATTCACTGAGTATTACATTATATTTTAAAGTACACCCTTCCCTTTCCTCTCTCCAGGAAATCTAATTATAAATGACTTTAAGTAACAGCTTGAAATACTACATAAAAGTCATAATGATAATAGATGAGATAATAACAAAATATTCGTAATTTTATTTCACAACAAAGAGACATATTAGTCTAAAGTATGTTTTACCTGTATTTTTAATGCTGGAAAATAAATAAATATTTACATTTTGAAATCTAATAAAAATTAAACTAAAATACTTTCATGGAGAAAATGGATTATTTTTCAAAACTTAGAACAAAAGAGCTTAAATCTTACCTCAAAATGCAACTTAGGATTTGACAAGTTAGGGCCTCTTGCACTGAAGATTTGTCTTGGCAAACAAATCTGGCATCCAGCCGATAGTTTACAAACATTTTTTTCAAAGGTTTAAAATAGTTTTCAAAGTAAAAGATTCACTGACTATTCATTTCCTGCCTGATTACACAAACTAGTGAATAGCTAATCAAGCATGCAGGATTTCGTTTCGAAATGAACGAAATATAAACGCTTTCAAAAAACACATTTAAAAAAATTAAGCCATAGAAAAGCGTTGAGTAATTAATTTTTTTACTTACATATTTCACAACAGATGTGCTGAGATTACCCATCAAATAGGAAAGTTAAGAGTTCTTTATAACCAAATGTAAAAGTTGACTTTCATTACAGAGAATAAAAGTAGAATACTTAGAGACTGAAAAAGTAAAATAATAATAGTAAGAGAAGGACGTTGGCGAATTGTTTAGTTCCACCTGTGGATGTCATGGAAATAGCAGGAAATATTTTCTTGCTTTTTAAACATCAATGTCAAAACTTTGAATGGGTACGAAGTAAGGTAAAACTGTGCATTTGAAATAGTATACTGGTGGAAATAACGTTGTCAGCCAGTTTTTCTGAGTTTTTGCGGTTTTTCAATTTATATTCGATGAAAGTTAAAAAAAAAAAACTGTCGAAGATTGTTTCTGCGAAGGAAAGGACAGTTTTCTTACTAATAAAAGCTGTAAATCATATGTCGCGGATAAACATAGCTGATAAATTATTACACTGGATGATGGCAAGTCAGAAGATATTTAGTAGTTAAAAATTATTCCATGTACGTATGATCTAAATCCTTTAAGTTGACAATTTGAATGTTTCTTTTTGAGAGCATAGAAGCCTGACAGAAAAAGTTGACAACTGTAAGAGCGTCACAAACTCTAGTCACTGCTATTTATCGTAACGCAACATATAACTGTTAACCACATTTTAAAAGGATGATAAATTTATTTATTTATTTATTTAATGAAATATTAATTTTTTATTTATATTCATATATTTTCTCATACCTTTCTTGCAAAAGTGATGGAAACTAAGCCAGCGAACTTGAAAAAAGTTGAATGTTAATCTTCCTTAGAGAAACACATGTAATCTGCGCTGTGTTTTACAACATGCTTTTATAATGTAAAATCTATAGCTTAGTGCATCCCAAAATATTTAAAGAACCTTTATCACTGGAGGCAAAAATGGCTAGTCTCTCTCTCGCTCTATCTTTTTTTAATAAACCCCAAAATTTGACCATATTTACATACAGAATGATAGCTTTACAGTTTTTAAAAAGCATATAATGATGTGGTGTAAACGAACATAATAGATAATCCGGTCAAGTGCGGTAATTACGACCCCGCTTTTTGCAAGTTTCAAATTTGCGAATTTTTAATTCTTTTACTATAGGAAAAAACATTGCTTTCATTAATTAGAGGAAATCTTTGGCCTTTTAAGGATGCCTAGTAAAAATTTTGTTTCGGCAGAATTATTTGCTTAAAATTTAAGGGGTAGTTGTAACTACCCCCCAAAAATTCACACAATTGGAAAAAAATGGGGTAGTTTCGACCACTTCATTTCTTTTGATACGCTTACAACTTCTGCTGGAGCGATTGAGAATACTATTCTTGTTTTTGTTAAAGTTATTCCGGGGCCGAAATAATTGATATAAATTGAGTTATAAGGTTATAATGTCTACTTATTCAATCAAAAGAGCATCTTGTTGCCAAGAAATGTTGAAAGTCGATCTTTTGATAGAAAATTTTAACAGTAAGAATTGTTGAAAAACGGAAAGAAATTGCACTAAGTAATGATGTCTTGACCTTTAAAGAGCAAAATAAAATAAAAATAAAGGAATTAAAATAATGTCAGAAGAAATGGAAGTGTTGCTATGTCGTCTGTTTTTATGATTATGGAATTATGAAAGTTAACCATTTGTTTTAAAGTAAGTGTCTATGGTCTAAATAATTTTTTTGCATTCATGCGTCTCATTTATTTTTATTACAAACTATTACCTGACATAATTTTAATCTTTTGGAATGAGTACTTTTGGATGTATTCACAGGCCATGGCAAAAGTTTTAAGCATTTATAGCTTAAGAAAAATCAATATCAAAATTTCCATTTTATAATTTATTTTTAACTTAATTATAAGAAATAAATAAAATAATAATTTTTTCTTAATGTTGTGTTTAAGTGATATAAGACAAGCATGTGCTTTTCCAGGTCAGAATAACTTTTTCTATTGTGTGTTTATACATGGCCGTAATTACCTTACTTTAAAAAAAAACTGTGGGGTAATTACAACCATGGACATAAAAATACTTAACATGTCTGAAACTAAAATACATTAGCAACATACTTTTTAACATGAATTAGCTTGTATAAAATGTTTTCCTTTAGCGCCAAATAACTTGGAACACCGAACCGTCAAATCCGTTTAGTGGAAATTTTGACATTCTGTTTCTTTTTCAATTGTTACTACCTTAAAAACACTTAATGATGAAAGACAGGAAAAATACATTTTAAACTTTATGCCAAATATTTTGCGAAAGTTTTTCATTTATATGTATATTTTTTAAATTCCGCTGGCCGTAATTACCCCACCTGATCCTAACAAAACGATTTACAGTAATTTTTTCTACATTCAACTAGTTAACTAGCTCAGTTATGGTTACCGGCCTATTAAAAACTGTCTTCAAAAAATGTGCAGTAATCATCATTTTGTGAAAGAGAGATACTTTTTCGGTGCCAAAAGAAAAAAAAAAATGTTTTGAACAGGATGGATAGTTTGTCAATGAAGAGTCGGGACTTATTTTCTTCTTTACGATTCTTTTCCAAAAATCGCAGGTTATTTTACTTAAGTTAAATTGTCGATAAGGGAAAATTTGGGGGATTCTTAAAAAATACACATTTTTAAAAAATGTCGCAGCACGGGAAACAAAAATGAATGAATTATGTATATATATATAGATATATGCATAAACCGCAAAAGTGCCTTACCACTACAATTAAATCTGATTAACAATACAGACTAGTAGCAGCAAAAACAGCAAAAGCAGAGGGCCAAACACGTGGTAAAAACTAGAAACCAGAAGGACCCATATTTAAAACAGGATATACATATATATATATAATATACATATTTGTATGTATGCATAAGATTTGATATGACTACTTGGTGAGCATGAATTAATCACTGAACAAATTTTTAATGGGGCCTGCCTGAACAGGGTTACCCTGTTCAACTCCCCCCCCCCCCAAATACAGTAGTACATGTAATGGACAGTTTAGAACTAAGGAAATTAAGAATGGCTTGATTTGTTACTTTACTTATTACATATATGTAACGGAAAATGTAATAAACTGGTAAATTAATATATAACTGCATGTTATATTTATGATATCTGCATGTTAAAATATTTATGATATCATCAATAATGGTTATATAAAAATGATAAATAATTGAATATTTTTCAAATTAGCCTGTATGTTTATACATTTCCTAATATTGAATATAATAAGCATCTTGATTGTTAGTTTATATTAAAAATATTAGTAAAACCATTATTTTTTTAATCCATTGTAACCTAAAAAAACGAATGGGTCTTGCCAAAGCTGCTGAAGACCCTTCGAAAATCCGTTCCCAGTGGTCTTTTGCTAACCCGAAAAAAAAAAACATCAGTCGGCCCAGCAGCCTCTGTGAAAAAGGGAACCTTTCTAAAATTGTTACTAGTTATTCATCGCTAATCTAGAAAAACATCAACTGATCCGATCATCGCCGCGTGTTGGAGGGGGGGGGTGCCAAAAATCCGTGAAAAAATCTGTCATGATAAAAGACAAACAGCTGCTTAAACTGGACGAATTTTGGTAAAGTTAAGGACTTTTATTACATTTGCTGCTAAGTTGCAGCTTATGTAAGTGAAGTAGTTATTTTTTTTTATAATTATTCAATAATTTATCCCATTTTCCAAATTTGGTGGTGATTATGAATAATCACACGTATAGTACATTTATGTTAATGCATGTACAGAGGTCCCAAAAGGTATTTTGCAATATTTAGGAATGTTAGTTTGTACCAAGACAGCTTGGAAATACGTAGCAATGCAAAAAAGCAAATAGTTACACCTTAGGTGCTCAAAGCGCTGGTTAAACTTTATAAACTAAGTGGGTGACCCAATTAATTGGGAGGAAGCAGGAAGAAATGGGTTTGGGGCATTGGCATAAAATACTAGAAGCTGAGATGACTAATATCTGACAAACCCAGGCAGGAAGAAAAAAGTAGCAAATGCTGTCTTCATGCACGAGTTAATAACCACTTTTTAAAAAAAATGTGTTGAAGAAAAAAAGAATTTTACAACTATTTTTTTTTAAAGAAATTGCTTTTATTTTCCTCACCAACCTGAAGTGAATAGTCATAAAGCGTATTTGGTTTTAAATGACTCAATTTTCCCGAAAAAATTTCCTTAGTTTGAGTTACTCATGTATATAAAGGTTGTTATTTTTAAAAATCATGCAATTTCAAAAGAATTCATTTGTGCTGGAAACTCAAAAACATTTTAAAGGTCTCCTACAAGCTGCACTATACACGGTTGCAAACAGTAAATTTATTAGAGTTACGAAACACGTTGAGAGAAATCTGAAATATATGGACTTTTCTAGCATTTTTTAATGGATATCGCTTCGGCCTATATTTTAACGCAATTTTTGTATTTAAGACCAGGCAATTTTTGTACTTCCCTACTAGCAATTTTGCTCGGGCCAGCATCGGCTGGCTACGTGGCCGGTGGTAATCCGAGCAAAATTGCTAGTAGGGTTGAGACCAGTCTGAGGGAGCTGCAGCCCCTCTTTCCGAAATATGACTCTTTACTTACTTACAATTTAATAAACAGCAAACGAAATAAATGAGACATAGTTTCGCTGTAAATTTACGCGCGTAGTGCATTTGACAAAGAATTTTTAACGTTTTCGAGCGTTAACAACACTGGCTTGTTTTTGAAGCTGTTTAAACGCCTTGTGACGCCTATAGTTTTTTAAAAAGGAAGACATTGTAAAATGGGATTCTTTACTTTTAGGAGACACCCTTACCAGTGGAGGCAAAATTGAGAGGAAGAGGAGTTTTATTTTCTTAAGCATAATATCTTGTTCAATTTTGCTTAATCAATTTGATTTGTGTTTGTATATTTCGTGTCTCTATGTAAATAAAAAATATTGTTTTATAAATAAAATATGTATTATAAATAAAATGTAAAATAATTAGCAATTTCTACTTGCTGAAAAATCATTTCACCTGTATAATGATAGCAATTACGTGTGCATGTATTGTTAAAAAATATTTAGTATGCATAATGCTATGGTAACTCATTTGTTTATTATATGATAGCAATGTACTTCTGAAATTTGGAAATTGCAGTAAATTTTTATAGATTTTCATCTGCTAAATATTTCTTTTAAAATATTGATGAATGTTAATTTTTTAAAATAAGAACTGGATGATTATATCAAATCTATAGGGGTTGAAAAGTATTGCGATAATTTTTTTGATTTGAAAAGTATATTTGTTTTAAATCGCTCAAACTTTATTGTTTGTAAAACAGTGGCGATTTTTTTTAATTATAGCCGGCTGTGACTGATAGCTTAGCTGCACTGCATTGCTTTAAAGTACTGTATGATAATCCTCTAAACGCACTAAGAATGAAATTTTCCAGCTAAATTTCTCTCATTGCGAGTACACTTCAGTGGAAATCAATGGAAATATTTTCCCTTCTCTGTGTGACGTCTCATTCCTGAACGGAGAGCGAGACTAACTAATTAGCTGACTAGACAAATGAGAGACTGGCGAAATCAGCTGACAATATTTATGGCAAATTGTGTCTTGAAACCATACAATATCAGGCTGTTCATTAAAGTGTGCATACGTGCAGACCAATATTTTTACTTTCCGATCATGTACCATGTAAGGAAAGTATTGTAATCATGAACAAATTCGACTTTGAGATTTTGGTGTATTTACACGTTTTGAAGTCTTTATTTATGCTATTTTTACGAGATGTATGTGTTAGAGATGAGTTCGGGCTCATTTTTTGAAGCCCGAGCCCGAAGACTTTTAATCCGAGCCCGCCCGAGCAATATTATTTAAGCCGGAGCCCGAGCCCGCCCGAGCCCGAAATTTCAGCTAAAGATACAAAAATTCAATTACTTCATTGATAGAATACAATACATTTTGCCGTTTATGCAAATTAAAGGAAAATATAGTTGCAAACTCTCGGTGCACTTTCTAATTCTTTATATCCATGTTTATCAAATAATGTCGGATCTCATGACTAAGTAATATAAGCCGCCGTTCTGAAATAGCCAAAGAGCTTCACGCACCTTGTAGGCGCCTGTGCCACTATATTTTTTTATAAGTACTTTTATTTTCCTTATGAATCACTTTTTAAAATCTGTTTCAAGGAGCATGTTCAATAAAGAAGAAATTTTTCACGAGCCCGAGCCCGAACGCAGTTGTGAATTACAGAGCCCGACTCATCTCTAGTATGTGTGTGTGTGTGTGATTGAACACGATAACTCCTAAACGGGGCATTCGATTGAGCTCAAGTTGGGTATATATGTTATAAACCACCATCATAAGACTGGTATTGATTTTGGTGTGTATAGGACTTATAGTTTTTCTACAGGGCTACGACAAAGCTTTCTTTTACATTATGCATGACCTATGGAGGGAAATTCTTGAAAGTGCGCTAGCATTTAAACGGTACGTTCGATTGAGCTCCAATTGGGTATATATGTTATAAACCACCATCTTAAGACCCTTATTGATTTTCATGAGTATAGGACTTATAGTTTTTCTACAGGGCTACGACAAAGATTTCTTTTACATTGTGGCCTATGGAGGTAAATTCTGGAAAGTGCGCAAGCGTTTAAACGGTGCATTCGATTGAGCTTCAATGTGGTATATATGTTTGAATTATTCATCGATTAAAATTTATTTAAATGCTTGGTAATGATCTCAATCGTAAGTGTTCGGAAAGTCGAGTGGAGTCACTCCAGATTTTTTAAAATAATGTTTACATTAGTAATTAGTAATTGCGAAAATAAGCCTCATCAGCTAAATAAACTGGGGAACACCAGCTACCAATTTTTTCGACAGGTAATGACTTAATATCTGTGATACACCTTTGCAACGTCGGGTTACGCTGCTAGTTAATAAAACTACAATTAGATTAAATGGCATTTCTGTTGAAGCAATTTGCCTTTTTATAACTATTATAAACTACTAGTCTAATTAGATATACTAAAAGAAGATCTTTGGAGACGGCATATAGTCCTCTATGTCTTTTAACGTCTGTAAACATTTGGCAAAGAGACGCAGCGGTCATATTCTTTTAAAAATATTTCGTGAAAAGCGCCACTTTGAAAGTGACTTTTGCGTGTGAAGGAAGTTATTTAGTTTATTTATCTTCCGAGGGCTTCTTTAGAATAGAGATTGTTCTGCTGCCATTTTACAGAAAATATTTGAAAAGAGAGAAAAAAAAAAAAGGAAAAAAAAAAGAGGAAGAACAACTCTTGAATTGGTTAGATAAAAGTATACCAAAACCATTAAAAATAATACTTTTAAAAATACCTTTCTTATCTACGTTTCCAAAAACAGAATTAGATTAAATACACTCGAATAAAGATTAGAGGTATTCTATGTAAGCTATATTTTTCGTAAGGTTGCTTATTTTGTAAGATAAATAGAAAATCGGGGATAACACGCACTAAGTTTTTACCACAACATTGTCCATAACTGAATTCAGGAGAGTAACTAAAATATGTTTACAGGATGTTCAAGATTAATCCAATACATTTTTAAAAATTTATATGTTAAATATTTTCTAACATTTTCGATATTGCTTGTTTGTTACTTTGAATATGCCTGTTATCCAATGTGTCTTATCGTAAAAATTTATTGGAAATTAGATTTTGATATACAGTTAAAAGTTGTTTTTCTTTTAAATGCTGCCCGCTTTCAAGGGATTTTTCCACATTTATGCTTCCCTGTTATTAGTAGTCTGTTGTACAGGTATAAGTTTCGTGAAGTCTATGTAGTCTTTATTTTAATTAATTATTTATAAATAAATTTATTGTGTTAAATACCTCCAAGTCATACAAAGAGATATATAAAGTGTTTATGCACACGGCATTGTTTTAAAGATGACAACTACTTACTTTTTTGCACTAGTCAAAATTATTTATTTTTTTTTTCTGTACAACGTATTTTGATGAATCAAAGAATTTATTAATACAAAATACACTTTATTTTCTTGTACCGACATCTTTTGATTCAAAAAAGATTTAATTTTAAAAAATGGGTTGTTTAACTGTAAATTCATTCACAGCAGTATTCGAATTTAAAGCGACTTTTATTTCATTTCTATCGAGGCATCGCGAATAGTTCACTTTTTGAACTGAGGAGGAAAAGTTGTGCATTCATTTAGCTTTAGTTTAGAAAGTGAAATTCATTGACAAAACCATTATTTACATAACAAGATTGAAGTTTTAACTGTCAGTAAAATAACTGACGAATCAAGTAAGCACACTGAAGGGGGGAAAATCCTTAAAAAGTAAAGCAGCTAAAAAAATTAAAGAAACAGTATGCTGTATATTTAACTAAATCCTATTTTAAAACATAGGTTTTAACACGATGATTATATTTAAGTACTTCAAAAATAATATAACGATTTAATATTTTTACAGCTAGTTTCAGGTAACCAATGCCGGCATAAGGCTCTCAAGACAAAGCAATCAGAATCTTCTACTTTCAAGAAACCGTTCTTCTGTAGTCGCAGTGAATTTTATAATAAAATTGATAATTTCAGCAAATATTGCAGCTATAAACAGGAAAAAATATCACAATTAAAATAAAAGTTAAACAACTATATAGTTATAAAATATCACCTCTTTTTATAAACTTCAAAATACTGAACTTTGTTTTTGTTTAATTAATACAATTTACGATTGATTACTACAATTTACAAGGCATGTTCTCTTCGAGTTGCCTTAAAAAAAAAAGATACCAATGTTTAACAATAACTAATAAACGCATTTAAAAAACTCCTACCGTTTATTTTCATTTTGAAGTCTTTCAAATTTTTCCTGTAATACGCATACATAAATTTATCATTATTTGCAATACATAAAACTATATTAAAAAAAAGAAATTAAGAAAATTAACTTCCATACCTCTTTTGTCATAGGCAAAACTTAATCCTTTCCTATGATAAATTCTCGGAAGAGACGTCCACTGAGAAATAAATAACGATCGATGTGTCTTAATAGTGAGACTATACTGATATAAGCAACAGTATTCAGTTTTTGGATGCTAGCCAGAAAGTGTTATTTGCCTTTCTGTGTATTGTGCTAGAATGCGCCATTTTTTGATGAAACGGTTTAATCTAGTTAAGTACTCATTTAAATACCGATTAAAAGACACTTCCTCATAGAGGAAGAGCTGCAGTTATTTTTAATACATACTGCTCGAAGAACATCAGCTTTGGTCGAAAACCTTGAGGGAGACTGGAGAGATATTTTTAGAAGAAACATTTAGGCGTATCCCGGAATATTTTTCTATCTCCTCCCAAACTGTTTGACAGTCAATTCCACAAGAAAGGCATTTTCAGCAGATGAATTTTGAAATAAATAAATCACCAGCAATTGTATTATTATTCTAAGAAAGAATAAATCTTATAAAAAGAAATAAATAAAATTTAACTTTTGAATAGAGTTCAATAGGCGGTTATTCATAAATTACATGTAAACTATTATAGATATGTATACATGTATATAATAGAAATACCACTGACTCATCGTGAGATCCCTAAAGCTGCAAGGCCCACGAACTTCAAAATGGGCATATATTTCCCTCTTAGTTACTAGATACTCTACGAAAAAAAAAAATAGGCAAACATTTTCGCCTATCATCGCCAAGTGCCTATTTTTAGTTTGTTTTTAAAGTACGCAAATTCCAAATACAATATAATCAGCACAGTGAAAACTTTTTCTGTGATATTTAAGCTAATTGTTTTTCATGTGTCGATTTCTTTTATTAATAGCAAACTTATGCACTTTTTTCACGTTATTTTTATTTGCAGTTTAACTTTCATTTTTGAAAACAATGAAAATTTAAGAAATAAACGAGTTTCAAATTCTCAGAATATTTCACCCCGAAGATGTGCCTTCCTAACAAAATTATTTATTAAGAATAAAAAAATAAGAATTTCAGAAGAAAATCCTTTCACGTCGCAGTTTACACTGTTTTCGAGGACCTTTGCAAATAATTCTGGATTCCGATACCGATTCAAAAGAATACGTTCACTGGACGTTTCAATGAGGGACACGGGTGTTTTTAATATCCTTTAGTAAATCAAAAAATCCTATAAATGTTCAGTTAACTAAACCTGGTTAAATAATCAATTTAACTTTAAAAGAAAAAGAAAAAACACAGGAAGAGATTTACAAATGCTATTAAAAAAAGAAAAGTTAGGTAAACTATTTCTAAATATGTAAAAAGCACCCGCGAAATTCCTAAAGTGTTTTGTCTACAAAGTGTCTACAAGTGTTTTGTCTATGTATCTAATAATCCATGTCTTATTCAGATAGCTACATCTAATTACAATGTACAAAGATCACAAATAAAATTATTGCCTTGGACTTATAAGTATTTGGTTTTAATTATGAGCCTGACTGATTTTTCTATGTGAAAATTATTGATATCGGACTACGATTACCCTACCCCTGGTGGCACGATGTGATTTTGAAATGTGCTGAAGTAACGGCAGAGTACAGTTTCCTGCTCGTGAGCCTTACCCTGAATCTTTACATCTCCTCAGCTAACAACATCCCACAACAATACAACGGATGCTTTGAAATGGCATCTTTTGGCTCTAGAGAAGTGAAGGAAGACATTTTTATGACAACATTTAAAGTGCAAAGTCAACTTTTACAACACGAAAGGTAGCCTCAGCAACTACATTCAGATCTTCCGATAAACTTAATTGGCGATGATGATATCTGCTGTGCAATTTACTCTGGTGTTAAACCAGAATTGGTCAGCCAGCTGCGGAAGTTGCAATAAAAATTTATGCGAATCAGCGAGACGTTCTATTTCCATGACACTCCTAATACCCAGTAAGTTCGTAGCTTAGTGCCAAGCATTAGACTCAATGAAACAACGTAATAAATGTAACAGTAATCTAGAATAATGTAATATGTAACAGAATTTATTTTGTAAACGGAATTTATATTACAGATTTTCTTTTAAATCTTATTATATGTTACAGAATTTATAAAATTAAAAAATATTCCAGCTTAAAAAGCTCAAAACGTTTCTCTTAGTTTCAAAATTTAAGGTTTACAAATTACACATTTCTTAATTAGCATCAAATTATTTTACAGAAATCGGTGTAACAAAATCTGGCTTGCTTTGTTTTAAGAATGATTTCAATTTCCCAAGCGTTAATCCGCAATTTGGGTTTTCTTTTAAAATTTAACTGAAGCTAAAACTTAAATAATAATTTAAAAAACTAGATAAATTTAGCTTCAATTTGAAAACAGAAAGAGTGCTACATAATCCACAGAAAAATAGCAAAATTGTTGATGAAAGAGGTTTTAAATGACAAAACTTTTCTACTGGACAACTTAACACTTTTGAGTGTCGTCTTGTTCTGTGCATTATATGAAAAATGCAGGTTTTTCAGAGGTCTAAATTAGCATTTTGGTATATAAGACCAAAGATATTAACTTCTGTGTCTTTAATTATTAATGTGTGCAGAAAATAACAGTTTGCTGTAAAACTAATATAGAATGTTTCTGAAACTCGAAACAAGAGTTTAAAATAAAAATAAATGAAAAATAACAGCCTACCTAATCTAAAATTAAAAACCGGGACAGCTGTCTGTATGCCTCATTGGACAATTCAAGTCTTATTCCATGAAGATTCATCGTCGGATTCTAACTATCAAAACTATACTTCCACAACTCCAATTGCTTTCCGCTTTCCAATCGATTTTAGCTAACTTGTGACGTATATTAGTTTTGAAGTTTTTAGGATATATCGATTTTGGAATAGTCGAGCTTTAGAGTTTGACTTCGAGGATGCAAAATTATTGACACCAAAAGACCCTCCCCCCCCCCTCAAAAAATAAATAAATAAAAATCCACTGAAATTTCACAATGAAATTAATCAGTAATTAATCAGTAATTAATCAGTAATTAATCAGTAACTGATATTAATCAGTAATTTTAAAGCCCCTTTTACTGAAATTGCTTGTAATATAATTCCTATAATCTTCCGAGTGGTGATGTAAGATATAAAATTGACGAGATATTTATTATGAGCGAGAGACTTTATACAAATTTACAATGTGGTCAACTGGTTCTCAAGTGCAAGTTACTCGTGGTACCATAGCTGTTGCCATTATATGTCCCAAACTGATTTGCTGAAATATCAAGTTATTCATAGGAGGATTAAAGGTTCAAAAAATCGATTTTTCAATTTTAGTTTTATTTGAAATCTTAGTTCTTTCTGAACATTTTGATTTGCTTTAGAGTTTGACTTCGAGGATGCAAAATTATTGACACCAAAAGACCCTCCCCCCCCCCTCAAAAAAAAATAAATAAAAATCCACTGAAATTTCACAATGAAATAAATGCGTTTTATTAATCAGTAATTTTAAAGCCCCTTTTACTGAAATTGCTTGTAATATAATTCCTATAATCTTCCGAGTGGCGATGTAATGTAAGATATAAAATTGACGAGATATTTATTATGAGCGAGAGACTTTATACAAATTTACAATGTGGTCAACTGGTTCTCAAGTGCAAGTTACTCGTGGTACCATAGCTGTTGCCATTATATGTCCCAAACTGGTTTGCTGAAATATCAAGTTATTCATAGGAGGATTAAAGGTTCAAAAAATCGATTTTTCAATTTTAGTTTTATTTGAAACCTTAGTTCTTTCTGAATATTTTGATCCCAGTTTTATGCAATTATTCCAATTAGAACCGGTGATACACATAAAAACGTTTTATAAAAGTCTTACATTTGAACACGATAATGTAACTTTAAACTGCGTTTTCTCAAAACGCATTCTTTATGAACTATCCGTAAGATAACAAAATCTCTATGATTCATATCTTCGTGAAACTTCATTTAGTTATAACTGGTATCAGTATCTATAGAATGAATTAATATAAAAAGTGGCAGAGAAAAAGTTTTGAAAATTTTAAGAGAAATATAAGGAAAAGATAAGATTTTTTTCAAATTTCAATTTAAAATATAATTTTAAAATTCTAAATTTTAAAATGTTTCCTAAATATTAATTCATTCTACAAAAAAATATATATTTTACTTGATTTTTCAAAAAAATTTTTGTTTATATGTGTACTTTAAACTGACTTATTTTACGGATAGTGACACGCAGTGTCGAAAATATATATATATAGTAAAAAGCATAACTTACGAATCAACGTAGCATATCTATCTATCTATCTATAGATAGATAGATAGATATAGTAATATTAAAAAAAATTGAAATAGCTGTGAAAGGTAATGGAATTTTTTCGGAAGTTTTATGATGTGCTAATCTGTATTATTACAAAAAAAAAAAAAAAATCATTATACTGGGACTATTATTTTGATATTAAAATGTAAAACCGCAATGGTCTAAATTACGCGTATATTTGCTTCTCAATCCTCCTAAGACCCCTTAAGTATATTATACAGGGTGTCCCAAAAAGGTGGTAACGGGTTTTAATTCTTTATTAGAGTTAAGTGGGCAATGTGAGTTGAAAAAGTGCTCAAAATAAGGTCGGAGATAAGATTCCGTTAAGAAAAAATTCCTCTTGTTAATCTACAAAAACTTCCACTTTTAAATTTGTATATGACCCCCGTACAAAAAAATTCCCAGTTAGTAGAATGTGCCCCCCCCATTCAGGGGCGTAGCCAGGGTGGGATATCGGGATATATCCCCCCCCGAAATTTTTGGATTAGTGATGAAATTCCGTCTATTTATACACATATAAGTTCACATCCCCCCCCCGAAATATTTTCCTGGCTACGCGCCTGCCCCCCCCCCTCCTACTGATGAGGTGATGTGAAAATTTTCAGCCTTTCATCATACAACATCTCAGAGATATCTTTAAAGAAAGAGGATCTGGGGCTATACATGATTTTGAATGTAAACGTTTATTGCTAGCATGGAAAAAAAAAAAAGATTTTTTTTCGTAATTCCTATACGAACCCTGAAATGATATCATTCGACTTGATTTTTTTTACCTTCGAGAGCCATTGAAAAGTGGTTTAAGTCAGTGCTACATTTATCTTCATATCGCTAACATCTTTAAGGATATAAGTATGAAATAATGTATGCCACCTCATTAGTGTATGGAGCACATTTTACTAATTGAAAATTCTTTTGTGTAGTATACAAATTTAAAAAGTGTAACTTTTTGAAAATGAACGAGAGGAGTTTTTCTGTAGCATGATGTTTTTTCCGACTTTATTTTGAACCTTTGTTTTCAATTTACATTACCCATTTATCTCTAATAGATAAAGAATTAAAGCCCGTTACCACCTTTTTGGGGCACCCAGTATGTTATTTGGGTGAATAATTATAAAAGTTTTTAATTAAAAATTATAAGGAAGAAAGCTTCATGCTTCGTTTGATTACAAAGCTACAAGACAGAATTTTCCCACAACATATAATTTATAATCCTAATTAATATTTTAACTAAAAAAAACCTTTATTCAGGGTTTATTTTTTACTGACATCCATTTTTAAACATTTCCTTTTTGTTTGAGGGATACAATGACCAGTATAATTGAATGGCAGTAGTATTGCCTTATTCAGTAATGCTCTAATAATATTATATTTGTTTGCATTCTAATTATTATTCTGTTTGGGACGACGTTAGTCAGAGTATTAGGAGAGATCATTATTTTTGAATAAAACAAAAATGTATGGGTCTTAGTAAAATGTTTTAGTTTTAAAGGAGGGCATGCACGCAATGACTTCTAGCGATTTCCGTTAAGAGCCACTGTTTGTTTGTTCCGGAGTTTTTCTTGAGGTCATTGACTACATTCCCGGAAATGGTCTAGTACCCCTATACTCCTGTTTCAACATTTATTAACAATCACAGTATTTATTCGCTAAACGCTACAGAAGTACAAACACGGGAGATGAAGAAAGTGACAACCGAGGATTAAGAGGATTCGAACCCTGCACTCCAACGCTCACAGGCGAGTGCGTAAAACCTCTTAGCTACGAGGTCTACTTACAATGGGTGTACTCGATCATGTGAAATGAAGGAAAATTAGTGGTTTATTGGAAGGACGTATTTTGGTATTTACACGATTCGTTCTAACCTAATCCAAAATGTAAACTGAATAATTTTTCCCTTACCCCAAATAAGTGGTAACGTGCCAACTTTAATTGAATACGAAATGGTTTATAAAACATGTTTTCTTGTGTTGTTTATGCTTCATAAGCATTTAGCTTTTTCTTGTATTCAAACGCATTATTGTTCAATTGACGAAATTCCGTATTAGCAAATGTGTAATTTTCGGTCCTTTGCTTTCTGAAATGTAATTTTGCAATAAAATATTGCCGTAGAATATGTTGGGATGTTAACATTTTAAAAATATTTAATCTATATTAGAACTAGAATTGAAAGTTTTCCAATATAACACCATTGATTTTTCCGTGCTTAGACTGCAACGGACCAAACTAACCAATATTGACTTTACAGAAGGGGTAAAGTTTCAACGTATCCCCTATGTTGGATAAATATTGGAAATATTTTCGTTTCACTTCCAAAATTTTGCGTAAATATTTTTAAAACGTCAACACCTAAATATTAACACAATATTATAGGGCAATAACATTTCATTACTAAGGCACATGTAACAAATGCAGTGATAATATATTGCACACGAATAACTTAACTAGATTTTTCTACTTTATGTCTAGACCAAACTGATTTCCCTTCAGCAGGTAAAAGGAAGATGGTTGTGGAAGCGGATTAGAATTTCTCAATACTTCCACACGATAATAACATTTTTGATTGTCACTTCCTGCATATTTACTGAAAATACAGTGCGTTACAAATATTCCTGAAAGAAAGTTCTATTTAATTTTATGAATTGAAAAATACTTCATTAATGAAATGTTATTCTTTGAAAGATTCAAAGCTCACTTTTCTGAAATTAAATTTACATTGAAATAAATTAATCCAATTGTAAGATAGTTGCATTTATATAATCTGAAGAATGAATGGAAATATTGGCAAAACTATTATAATTTTACTTTATATATTTTTGCTATTGCTGTTAAATTTCACGCTTTTAACAGTACTACATTCAAAACATGAATAATCATTACAAAGGAGTTTTTCATAGATTTGTGCTTAGGTAAATTTAAGGGTGACAAAGAACTATACAAGCTATACTTTGAAAAAACAATAGCTGTGATTTAGCTTGTGAATAAGTTTAAAAATAAGCAGTTAAATAAGACACTCGAAATAGCTGAGAATATATCTTCACAAACTCAGTTATATGCTCTTACAAGTGAAAAGCCTAAACAAGTTATAAAACTTGTAATAATAAATTATGATAAGAAGAAGAACTTTTAAATAACAGAAAATCACATGATAAAATTTCCGAATATGTGACACACACAGTAAATTGCTGCATGAATAACATGCTTTTCTGACAATTCGATAATTTTCATATTTTAATCGTTCTCGAGCGCGTAAAGAAAAGTTTGTGACGAGAGATTCCGGATTTTTTTTTTAGTGTTTTTGATACTGAACTAATTTACTTCTTTTTTAATCTGTTCAAGATCGCATTATTTTTTTAAACAAGTCTTAATCGAGTGTGACCTTAATTAAACTATTCAGGCGTAAGTTTATTGAAAATAATATATTGGAGATATGAGATTTTACTCTCTCACAAATGTAAACTTTAAAGAATGCGGCTAATTATTAAGGCTAACGCCCGAACTTAATTCAGGAAACTCAAAGTTGCAAAGTTACAAAGTAATAATAATAAGTAAATAAATAAATAAAGTAAACATCTCCAAACACAAAATTACACGACAAAATATCCGGATGTGTGACATATAGAAAATTATTGTATATTTAAGGAGGGTTTTCGTTTTTCTGCTAATCCTTTCATTTTCATTGTTTTACTTTTTTAAAAAGTGCACAGAAAAACTTAAGAAGAGACATTATGATTTTGTTAGTCTTCATGAAGAGGTTTGTAGTGTATAGTGTTAAGACAAACCTGCACGTGGGGTATCTGTCTAGGGGTGGTACCTTGGACTTTTTAAAGGATTCTAACGCGGATCCACGTTACATTTGGAGAAAACCACTTAAAACTCCAGACCATTATATCGACATCCACGTGTTAAGCCAGAACTCTAGATCTTTACACTGCAGCTACCTACCGTGTTAAGTGTCTTGTCCGCTCTCTATTTCACTTTTTTACTAGAAGTTTTTTGTGGCAAAAAAATGTCTTTAACGGAGAGAAAGGTTTAGAGGATTTAACCCTACATCTACTGACGGTACTTAAAAGTACCGTTAAAATAAAATTGTTTAAAAAAATTTCATCTATTCATTGTAACCATTTCTATAGAAAATCGCCGCGAAATATTTTATTTAACCGGGTTACATCAAGACTGCATGTTTTATTCTATTTTTTGTTCATGTGCACAATTTGCCGATGATTTATCAGATGAAATTTAAAAATAATTTTATCCCGTAAAATTTCCAATGTTTTTGATCCAGAGGTGATCCAATTTAAAAATAAAAGATTTAAAATTACAGATCTCAGTGACCTTTCAAATATTCGATAGATATATATAGAAATTTTTCTTGTCTCATTTGATACGTGTAACTTGGTGAAGTGAGTGAGCTTTTTAAAATGTTACTTAAACTAGCATAGACGTAAATAAGAAAAAAGTAATGCTTGAATTTTTTTTGCCCAAAGTCCCATCTCGCGTTAAAAATAGAAATTTTACTGGAAGATGAAGTTCAGTTTGGGTTCACTTTCGAGGTTTTCGTTTTTACTTTACTTCAATGAATAACTGCAAATAAATTGTAAATATACTTACATGTAATTTCTTTTTTATCTGATAGTCTTCATTTCCTGTGTAGAAATGGAAAGCACTGTCAATTATAAAGCGAGTTCATTTTAAGTATACCCGAAGAAAGTAAAGAAATTTTATATGACTAACATTCTACACTAACGTAAGCCCAAATAATGTTCTTAAATGTGAGGAATTCGGAAATCTGCTCACACGATTTGTGTTTGAATGTGAAGTAACTTTTCTCTAAATAACATATAAATTCTTTGTTTGCAGTATGATTATCAGCAGTTTGTACAATGGCTGTTATCTCCATAATCGTTTATCTGAACGTTAGTAGCAACTGACTGTAGTAACTTGGTTTTCTCCACTTCTTTTTAATTATGTTCGTGTGTAATTGGTACGATTTGAAGCCTCTGACGTACAGTGAAATCACCTAGTTTCAACGCTTTCATTGTTAGTAAAAAAATACACGCACACACGCACGCACATATGATTGTACGTCCCCAACGCTGAAAAAGTACAGCTGTACAACCAGCTGTGTCAAAAGTTCTTTAGATCTGTGGCACGCGATTGACGATTCGATTGACCGTCATGCCGCTGGTAGTTAAACGGAGTGATGGCAACGGCCGCTTTATTTCAGCGTCGGGAAATATATCGAGTTGTTCTTCCGTGTCGGTGTGAAAATAATTGCGCGTCAAGGTGTTACATTTTCGTGCGTTAGAGTTTTCTTCAACACAGAAAATATACATTGATAGAATAATAAATGCACAGTTTAGAAAAAGACACAGACATCATTTTGCTAGTTTAAAATTTTCCTCATAAGAGCATTTTTATCTCAGCTCCGTGGTTAAAGAAAAAAAGAGTTATACAGATTGATTTCATACACAGTTAATGTTAAATTTAAGAGCAATATAAATTTCAGAAAAGATTCAAGATAAAATCAAGAAACGCCTAAAAGTAGAGCTTTGTTTTGTTTTTGTTTTTGTTCTTTTTTATTTTTATTTATTTTTTGCCACAAAAACACTGCTTAACTGAAGGAGCGTATTGGGTACAAAACTGAAGAAGGAAATTCAGCTTTTAATTCATATGATAATTCAGTTAAAATAAACAGTTTTAAAAATTTATTTGAAGAGGGTGGAAGAAGCTGAGTTTATTGAATATTGAATATGGAAGATTGGAGAGATACAGGCAGGCAGACAGATAAAGAGAGTCTACTACATCAGCTTGTATCAGGTTTTAATTATATAAAATATTGATCCATATTTTGTTTGCGGAATCTGATATCATACAAAGAATTTTGGTAAAAGTAATTATTTTATAAAACCTTGAAGCGTAATTTTGTGAATATGTAAATGTACACATAAGCTCTATAAAAAAGCAGTGTATGGTAAAATGCAAACATAATATCTGGAAATATTTTTAAAAAAAAATTTTCATCAAAGCAATTGTTATGGAATGCATTTCTTAATAGAGGTAGTTCCCCTCAGCTTTATATACAACGTGATTATAATTAAAATTAAAATTTCGCAATGCTTTAACTAAAAGTCACTGTAAAGCACATTCATACAAAATCATTAAAAATAAATTAAATTTGTACAATTTCATTTTCTTTAAATAGAAGAACTGTCAAAATAACATTTGCGTTTGACCTCTGTCTCTGCTTGAGGCAATGAAATATAATTTGACACGCACACAAAAGGCTTACCAAATATATTGATAATTCTATATTTATGAAGTAAGGGAACATTATTTCTCTAAAAGAAGTACAATAATGCCATCGCTAACAGACTGGGCCGTTAATTAAGGTAAAGATAATCGTAAGGCAAGGTAATCATCAAGGTAAAGATAATCATAAAGAGAGAGAAATCAAATTTAACATCTAAAAAACACTGGATTACAAAATTATAAAACCACTAGATTATTTTTCCAAATTAGATAAATCAGATAATATTTTAATTAATTAATCTACTTCATGTCTTGAAGTAAAATTCAGCAAATTGGAGCAATACATAGGGTGCCCAAAATTTATGCAAGATTTGAATTAAATAGAAAATTAGTTAACCCCTTACGCCTCCCTCCCGTCAAAATCATGACGCACATTTACGCACACAAAAATCTCCTTCTATTTCTCGTGCCCGTCATACTCCCAGGCAATAGTGTTCAAATGTTATGAGCCAGAAAGATAAGAACATTTCACTTCTTATACACGGATTTTTTTATATTTCGTTTTACACAGCAGATGATGAAAGTTTGATTTATGATGATTTTGATGATGAATGATGAGAAAGATCGTGTGACTAAACTCCACTGGATTTCTTTCTTTGGGGTTATTCGAAGTCAGGGGCCTATGTCAACAACTCCACATCCTCCCGTGCATTGAAGAAGGATGCGCGGAGGACTCAACGCTGCATCAACGAAAGCAACATTTATTCGAAACGGTCCTCGAAAATTTCGACGAAAGAGTATGTATGTGCTAGCAAAGCACTGGAGGTCACTTGCCGTATGTGCTATTCCATACAGAACACTATCCTTTGTTCTTCAATAAAAAAATACTATTGAAAAAAAAACTGTTTTCTTCTATTTAATTCAAATCGTGTGTAAATTTTGGGACACCCTTTATTAACTTAGAAAAATACTACAGGAATATAACAACAAAATTTGAGAACTGAACTCCAATATTGAAATGGAGTAGGTTAAAAAATTATAAAAGCGTCTGCGAGAAAATAAAATCTTAAATATTTTTTTGAATTTTCATTTCACCAACTTCCAGAATTATTTGAAACAATTTGTCATCGTGTTTAATGAATTTCTAAGAACAAATTTCAGAACTGCATTCCATTTTCCCATTAAGGCCGATTTCAATTAATATGCCGACTGTTTTTTTTTTCTTAAAAAAAAAAAAAAAAAAAAAAACCATAAGAAATAATCTTAAAAATTTTCTATGATAATTTCTGTCAAGACTACGCATTTATCAAAAATTAACATAATCTATTTTCTTTCAAACCACTCTTTTATTGGTACAGATGCGGACTTAAGACTCCGACCATTGGGTCAGATGGGTATGATTTCCGCGTAACACCACTAAGCAACTGTACGAGTTCATTTTGCCATCAATTCTTCTTCATCAATATCATTTACCTGCTTTTGTGAAAGCATAAATTAAATCCATATTAAGAGCAGCTATTTACCAAATAATTAATATATATATATTTGTGTAAATGTACCGAACAGGTCTCTTCGTAATAGCCATTTATTTGTGGATCCAATTATAAAATATAATTACATATACTTTTCGTTATATAAATTTTATAAAATTTATAATAAGTTTTCTTTGGATTTGGATATTTTTAACATGTCTTTTCAAGTCTTTAGAGTTAAGTGTTTTGAACTTTTGCAGTCATGACTGGTATTTATCTCTGTATTTTATCTTTTTTAATTTTGTTTTTTGTAATTTGTCCTTTTATGCATCACTGTAAATGGATTTCAATCTGTAGTGTGCATTTCTTTTATGAAATAAATAAATAAATATATATATATATATACACTGCTCAAAACAATTAAAGGATATTGTAAGTTTTATATAAAATAAAGATATAAGCGAAATTTTTTTTTTGCTTAAAATGGAAGAAGAGAATCACAAATGCAAATTTTTCTGATTTTCAAACTGTGGAGTATGCTAATTTTGAGTTCGACGTCAAAAACGTCGCTTCAGCGGCAGCGAATGAAATTGGACTTTCAACTGAATAAAAGACAATGAAGACAAGGATGATCGGCATTCAGTGACTGCTTTGTTTCGATGAGTACGATGTCTCAGCGAAGTCATTTAACCGATTCAGAAGCTTGGAGAGTTGTCGGTAGGTTAGAAGGGGGCCAAACTCAAGCCGAAGTAGCGCAAGCCATTGGAGTGTCACAAAGTGTGATTTCCAGGATCTGGAATCGGTTTTTGGCTACTGGAAGTGCAGGCCGAAGACCAGGGAAAGATCGTAGACGGGCAACAACGCCCAATGGAGATCGTTATTTAGTGTTAACGGCTCGGAGACACCGGAATATGAACGCTACTCTTCTCCAACAACACCTTCGCTCGGCTACTGGCACCACGGTTTCAACTCACTGTCCGAAACCGGCTCCATGGTGTAGGTCTGTATGCTCGCCGACCGATGGTATGTGTTAGACTAACATCAAGGCATCGTCGCGACCGCAGGGAGTGGGCAACAGAGCATGTGAACTGGGGGAGAAATGAATGGAACAATGTTCTTTTTTCTGACGAGTCCCGTTTTTCAGTTCATCCTGATAATAGACGTATTTTCATCTGGAGGGACCGTGGTAGTAGGAATAATTCTGCGTTCGCGCACGAAAGTGTCACTTTGGCGGTGGGGAGTGTTGGTTTATGGTGGCATCTCCATTCACGGGCGCACAGACCTCTACATCATTCGAGATAGACCTCTGACTGGTCGCCGATATAGGGATGAGATCCTCAGACCTATTGTAGTCCCTTACACTACAGCAATTGGAGATGACTTCATTTTAAGGGACGACAACAGCACGCCACATCGTGCTAACCTGGTGGAGGATTTCCTTTCCGAGGAAGGAATCGTACGAATGGAATGGCCAGCGTGTTCTCCAGACATGAATCCAATAGAGCGCATTTGAGACGCTCTAGGAAGACGAGTTGCTGGCCGCCAACCACCCCCACAAACTCTCCGAGAACTGGAAAGAGCTCTTCTGGAAGAGTGGGACAGAATACCCCAACTCGCGATTAATAGCCTCATTGACTCCATGCCTCAAAGGTATTCAACGTTGCTGGCCGTCCGGGGAAACCATACCCCCTACTGAAAATGATTTCCTTTGAAGAAAACACCTTTTCTTATTCTTTTTTCTCATATGCACAAATTGTGTTTTTTTTTCCTTTTCTACACAAATGCGCAATAAAATGCATTTTTTTCTGCCAAACATGTGTAATTTATTCTCATATAACCTACTACGTCTGTCGATTATGTATCAATCAACTAAAAAGTTTCCCAGCCACAAGATCCACCTAAAACCGCAATATCCTTTAATTGTTTTGAGCAGTGTATATATATATATATAACTTTGAAAACATAAATGTGCGCTGGCCACAAATGCTTCATAGATGAGTTGGATGCGCAAAAATTATGCGCGTGAGATCTTGTCGCAAGTCAGCTGAAGGGACAAGTGTCTCAAGTTTGGGTTTAAAGCTCTCGCTATCCCTAATATTTTATCTATGCTACAAATATAAGTATCGTTGGTAACACGTGGAGCAGATGCAAGGGATGAATACACTCGCAGTGAAACCAAGTCACAAAAGGAACTTACAAAATTTGACGCCAAACTACTTTGGCTCGCTTATGGAATTCAAAATTGAAGACTGATTAAAGTAAAATACTTTATGAATCAATATGACTCGAAACTTCCTACGTTGAATTCGTATATTATAAATTATTTTTCATAAAATATGAATAAAGTTATGTATAATTATAATTTTTCATATTTCTGTCGCGTCGTGTGTTAACTAATTAATTATTCGCAAAATTGTTATCAGCTGCTAGATAGGTTGCGAGCATTTAAAGCAGATAAAAATCTATATTCCATAGGCCCAGGGGCGTAGCCAGAAATTTTTCATGGGGGGGTTACGACTACTGCAACTCACATATATGCATACATGTGTTGATAAGGGAGTGAAGAATATACATTTTGTATGGCAAAAAATTCCTCATGGGGGGGTTATGACCCCCCTAACCCCCCCCCCGTGGCTACGCCTCTGCATAGACCAGTTCTTTACTGTTAAGTCATCTCAAATATATTTAATAATTTGTGCTGATGCCTGTAATGATGAATAATTTTTCTACAACAGTTAAAATAATTATTTTTTTCACAAAAATGTGTACAAACGTAATGATAATAATTAATTAAAAAATAAAATAAAATGTATGACTTAAACATTTTGTAAAAATAAAGTTTTTTATATAAAATTAATGCAGGAAAACAGCATATAAATTTCACATATCTTTTCTGGCAACAGGGAAATTATTAAAATTTATGTATTCTCAAAACACTCTGTCACAAACAAGTTAATAGCATTACAGTTTTGGATTATTATCATGAAATATGAGAAAACTACCAATTTATTTAATATATAGCCACTTATATAATATAATATATAACAGAAAGAGTAAATTATACAAAAACAAATAAAAACTACCAAATTTTACCAGGATCACAAAAAAATAAGGGTGGATTGTAATGAGACACAAAAATAATGTCTCAATAACTGTTTAAAAATGCATATAGGAAAACATTTTCTATAAAGTACATGCGCTAAACTTATAAATTGGATTTTTTCTCTTGAGTACATAAATTTTATTATCATTTTTTTTAAATATTTTAATGCGTTCTAATAAATTGTCTTGTTTTGAAACATAAAAATAAAATCCAGTGGCGTACGCAGGATTTTTTTTTCGGAGAGGGCCCAAAGTATAGGAAGATATTTGTGCAAAGCAAACCCTGTCTTAATTTGGAGCGAAGGGAGTGACTGCACCTAGCGCCATCTGTATGGGGGTGCAAAATACCTTACTTTACAATATGCATATTTATATTTGAGTATCCATATATTGTTGAAATTTTCGTTTTAACCCCTTTGAAAACTTTTCTAGCTGCGTGTGTGTGTGAGGAAGGCAGCGCACTTTTGTATTTTGCACCACTTAGAAAAATAGCTAGGACCAGCACTGGTGCAAAGCCGGCGTAAAATAAATTTTATATATTAAAACACACACACACAAAACAAAAACTTGTGTTAGACCAAAATAAAGTAAAACACATAGTCAAAAACATGCGTACATTGCTCTATCATAAACCAAAACAATGTTAAGTCGTTATCTTAGATTACACATAGCATTACGCTTGGGACTCATAGCAAAATATCAGAAAGTGAAATTACATGCACAACTGACTTAACCCATTAAGCGCCAAAGCTCCCGTTACGGGAACATCTATTATATATATTTTTTCTTAAAATATTTTAGCGCAATTTACGAAATATGCATTTTATATAAACATTTACACTATAGGGTGTGTTATATATTTTTATTGGAACAATATATTTTAATTTAATATTTTTTTTCTAATTTTTAAAAAGTGAAATTTTGTCTTTATGACTGTCTTATGTAAAACTAAAAAAAATTAAATAAATGGTCACTTTAATGTTTCAAGTAGAATGCATATTTAATACCAACATCTTGAAGAACAACATTCTTAAAATCCTGCATAAATAGATTCCTATAAAGGAATGTTGGAAACGCTTATATTTTCTGTTCCCACAACGGGAGCTTTGGCGCCCTCCCACTAGTTAGCATTTCCAGTTTGATTTTGCTATCGTTCAACAATAAAGAAAGGTTTGGCACTTCAACAGCTGGTTATTTCGTGTGTCTTCTAAAACTTGATTCTCAGAATAGCTGTTAGCGTTTACTTTTCTCTTTATTATGTTTATTATGGGAAGAATATTTTAGTATTGCCTATATGTTTGTCTGCAATACTCCTTGAAAGAAACTTCAGTAAGTTAGATTTTCGATTAGTAGTTCGTTTTAAAAATGCGTGATAAATTTTTAACTGTCCAGCAAACATTGGAATATTTTGAAATGCTTGATTTTGATGAATATTCGGATGATGATAGCATTATATGTTTACCACCTATTCCTGGTATTGTCACAAATGAAGATGTAGCAGAAAATGATATTATTCTCAATACGGAAATTCCTAAAGATGTATGTGGAGAGGTAGAAGTATCTGTAAAAAAAAGGCAGAAAAAGAAAGTTCTATCTAAAAAGAGAAAAAGAATAATTCCTCACTATGAATGTAACGAAGATAGTGATCATTCAAGTAAAATTTTCGACAGTTATGTCACAAAAAAAAAAAAAAAAAAAAAAAAAATCGAAAAAAGCCAAATGTAATCATAATTGGAAAGCGGCTAGTCTCTTGCCCATTAATTCTGAAAAACTCTCCAAATTAGAAGAGACTTTTCCAGATTTAGGTACAAAAACACCATATGAACGTTTTATTATGTTTATTGATGATGAAATAATGAACTACTTGATACAAGAAACTCAACGATATGCCTTACAAAAGAACTCATCTGGATTCCATATATCTAAAAACGAAATGAAAACGATTCTCGGGATTATCCCTTTCAATGCCACAAGAGGATACATTCATTGCCACAAGAGAGATGCAAATTGTGTAAAAAAGTACTCTAATGAAATGCGAAAAATGCAATGTAATGCTGTATAGTAATTGTTCTGCTTATTTTCATAGAAATAAATAAAACGTAAAAACGTCATGAAATAGGTAAGTTTTGTTTTTATGTAAGCACTATACATTTATAGTATCAACAACAAAAATAATTACTTTATATATACAGTTTTGAGCAGCATCTGCGTAAGAAAAAGGAATTGCTGTATCTAAAACGGAGAAAGACATTTATCCCCATAAGACGCCAAAGCTCCCGCTACGGGAACATGCTATATTTCCGAAATGCTTTCAGTCAAAAAAAAATTTTCAACTGTTCTATAATAGAGGCATGCAATGTATGCAAAATATGTATATACATTAAAAAATTTCTATCTGATTCTCATAGTGGCGTTTAATGGGTTAATGGCAGTGTCAGAATAACTATCGGGGAGTGGAACAAGGATCGCAATCAGAGAGTGTACAAGACTATTTACGTAATATTTTATTTATGACAGAGTTTGAAATAAGAACTTCCTTATTGTATACATACTTATCACACTTGACACAAAACAAGAAGATTTTAAGAAATAAAGGGTAAAAGTATTTTGACCGATATCTCAAAAGAGCTCTAAAATTCCCATCATTGTGCTCAATATCTAGGGAGACTCGGCCGAAATCTTCATGGCCACGTAGTGGTATTAGTTGCCTTCCTCACAATATCAAGGTTTTTATAATTAGGATTAGTTTTTTTTCTATTGTTCAGAGCATATATTCTTTTCTTTTACTGTCAAGTTGAAGAATAACCGAATCCGCCTTCTGGTCAACAATGTCAGAAATATTCTTGGCTGTTAAAATAGCGCATATATGGTAATTCATGGGATCTGAAAATTTACAAAGCATTTTTTAAATTTTGACAAGGCTTTGTCACAAGCCCATCAAGAGATTGGTGGCTACCTTTACCGGTACAAAATCAGTTGGAGGAAACAAAACGCAATATTTGCAATAAGCGCCGTATTCAGTTTTTGAATAGGCTAGCCAAGTCATGATATTTGAAATCTTCGCTTTTTAGATCCTAGTTTTTGTTTAGGAAAAATGTAATTTGCAGAAGGAATCCAAGTATTTCGTAGTGTCTGTAATCTGTCAGAGTCAGACATGGATTTCATTATGGGAGTTGCAAAGAGTGAAATATCATTGCCAAACGTTTCAAAAATTTTTGTCGAAACAGAAGAAATTTGTCGTGTTTCAAGAACTGGCCTTAAAAAACTAGAAATGGGCTATTCGTTCAACAAATATGCATATAAAATTAACTCGAACACCTTTTAAAATGAAATATTTGAGGATCAAGCAAAAAGCCCACTTTTATATAAAAAAAAAAACCTTTTCAGTCCGAAAATTTCGGTGGGGGGGGGGTGCTCGAGCCCCCTGGGCTCCCCCCCTTCGTACACTGATAACATAAATACCTCTCAAACAAATTTACGAGAAAAACTTTTATCCACTTTGAATTAGTTGAAATTGTTACAGCTAGATGGCAGCATTAAACTTGTGCCACATGTCTGTAAACTTAGCTTGGTCCTTTTTCATAGCAGTGTGTTTGCAAGCCTTCTCAACCTCAATTCCATGGTGCAGGAGCATGGACTAGGAACACGGACTAAGAGGCTTTAGGACCAAGGAGGTTTAACATATGGAGGCGCCCATGCTGCGCTCCGCAGTGCTAGGAAAGTGAAGCCATGCCACGCCCCATCTCTTGCACAGAAGATTGAAGAACGCATAGCGAAGCATTGAAAAACGAGTTCCGGAAAGTGTTAATAAAAATAATTTAAAAGTTACTAACCAATTTTTTTATTCATTTTACGTTTATGGAAGATTTTTTACACGTATTAACTTGTTTTTTATTGCATAATTTCAAATTTATTTTCGTGCATTGCGTTTTAAACATCAAGTGAAACAAAAAACAGTTATTCTTAGGATTATACTATACTTTGCAAAACTGTTTATATTTTTCATGATAATTGTTTTATTATAATAAAAAATTGCTTTTTATATTTCCAGGAAGATATTTCTGTTGTTACATGGGTAAAAATAACTTTTATTACATCAACCTAAATTATTAAATTGCTCACATTATATTAACAATAGTTTTAAGTCATATTACAGGTATCAGAAGTAAGAATGCAATTTCAAATATGTTTAAGATATATGAGGTATTTGCAGACAGTGAGAGAACATTATCTTCTTTAGACACGAGGAAACAATTATACACTTCAACCTTCTTTAGAGACATGCGAGACGAGAAACAGGGCTGTCTCGTCTCGTCTCGTACAGAAATTTTCTATCACGAGGCGTCTCGCGAGTCTCGCAATGGGAAAATAATATTAATAATAACAATTAGTTAGATATTAGAATATTAGTACATATATTAATTACTATATTAAGTGATATGTGCATTTGCATTCGCATAGCTCGGCTTATGGTGAAAGAGGAATTTTTTTAAATAACAGATGAAACATTTTATTTAGAAATATTAATTTTTAAGAGAAAAATATGAAATATCCATAAAATTTAATTACATACGTATTCATCCATTTTGATGAAAACTTTGTAAATTTATGCGAGGCGAGAAATCTCGAGCGAGAAAGGCTCTGTCTCGTCTCGGGAGGCGATACGAGATGTCTCGCGTCCATCCCTAACCTTCTTAGGTCATTTATCATTAATATTTTGCACTGACAAACAGTTTAAGATAATGAAAGAAATATGAAAGTTGAATAATTTCCATCAATACTGTTTACTTCATTTAGTAGAGGGGGAAAAAAGGATAAGGTTTCAAATAAAATGTAGTAGCTAACCAAATTACATTTAAAATTTTAAGGACTATTATTGATTTTAAAGAACTATATATTTTTGATTTTCAAGGACTTTTATTCACTTTGTAACTTTGTAATGAAAACTTTGCATGTTTTCCCCCAAAACATATGAATCATGAAATAGCAATTTATTTCTGGAAACTAATTTAAATCTAAGAAGCAGTGTTGCCTGGTTTAAGGTTTAAAACAGATCAAAAATTAAAAGACGACTTTTCATCACGTGTTAAGTTTTGTTATTTAATAAAACATACAACAATTAAGGAGCTTAAAGCTCTATATACATTGCACATAAGTAATCTTATTCTCCTAAACTTCCAATATAGTGAAATATCTTAACAATTGTCCTTGCTGTCCTTTGAACTGAATGATTTTAGTATATAATTGTCGGACATTTTTCTCATTTTTATTATTCCTACTTAAGCTCTTACTAAAATAGTGATATCGCTCATGTAAATATTGATCGATCCCTGATTTTATCAGATGAAGAAGATGGTTATCCATGACTTCATTTTGAAGCATATGCTCGTTTAAGAAGGAAACAAATCTTCTCCTATCAACGAATTTAATGCAGCTGCCGAGGTATATTCTATACTGTTAATTAATACGTGTGTAAATAATACGTGTTTAAAAATAATTGATTATTTAAAAATAAACAGTAAAAGTATTACAGAATTAAGATTAAAATTATGCCTAAAGATGTGGCTTTAAGATAAACTTACATACAATCAGTAAAAAATGAGAAATACAGCAGTTTTGTTCTTAAAAATTTACATGCATGCCAATGACGATATCGGATGTTCTGGGCAATAGAGGGGGCGCTGTCGTTGGCTTCAAAAACCGGAAACATGGGCGCCTCCATATGTTAAACCTCCTTGTTTAGGACGATCATCGGGAAGCGGCAGACGGGCGAAACTGCGTCAGCCTCTGAAAGGAAAATATGCGACCCCCTTTTAATGATTAACAGCATGGGCGCCCTCTGACGACACACGGCGTAAGCATCTCCCGCGGGGTGCTTCCATTGATATTTGTTTACGTTTTAGCTACTAGCACACGACGCATACGCCAAAAAATTAACGGGTACGACTCCCAGCGCCACCTTTTAGGCAAATTTCATTTAGTTCTTTCACAATGCTTGGATGATTGTCCTGTACCCTCTTAGTCCGTGACTAGGAGCAAGACTAGAACCATGGACTTAGATTGAAAAGGACTTGCATTGGCAATGGGATTCCTTCTGCGAAAACGGACCTAACGCCGAATCGGTCGACAGATGGCGCTGTTGCATGCTTATTCTTTTATTAACCTATTCGTGCCTGGATATTTTTGCGACTTTCTTCGATTTTTGCTAACACCAGCAGTAATTGATAAATTTCTGATGTCAACTTTTTGAACAAGGAATGATTTCATTTAAAATCATTATGTATAAAAATTGAAATGTCAACATCCTACTTGGCCATATTAAAATATTTTGTGGAATTGAAGTTCAATACTCGCGAATAAAGGCTAGGAAAAATAAATAACGTTTTCGACTGATAGCGAAAATGCCGTCCCAAAAAAGGGACGCTAGGCATAAATGGGTATTGCGGCATAAATGGGTAAAGGCATATATTGCTGCGACAGAAGTTGCATTTTTATTTTTTAATCGGTGATTTGATTCATTTTTGAATTTGAGATGGCCTCTGTATGTTATGCCCTCGGTTGCACTTCGAGTTACAGGAGCGAAAGAAAGAGAAATGCTGCCCTGGGATTAAAGAATCCAAGTTTATTTAAAGCTCCCGATGTAAGCTTTGTTTCCCTTTGTTTGCACTTTTCGTATGCTTAAATTGAAGTTATATCATAATTATGTTTTTCGCAGTATGATAATTGTGTTTTTTCTTTTATATAAAATCATATTTACGTGCTGTTTTTCAAAAAACCGGTTTTCTGTGTAAGTTTTGTACATTTTTTTAACGCAAAATTAAAATGAAATTGAATCTACACAAACTGACAAACGGTCTTAAAACTAGAATAAAATTATACGCGTCATTTAACAAAAACATTTTATGTCAAAAGTTTACGATTTTAAGGAATTCATTATTCCTTGTAAAATTAAAATCGAAATCTGATCATTGCGATTAAAACAAAAATTAGATTGGAAAAATATATTCTTAAAACTGCAGTATTTTTTATATAACAAGTCAGTCTTATACATATACAGTAAATTCATTCAGAGCTCTTAAAATTTAATTCTACTTATTAGAATAACTTAATAGATGTGGAATTGATAAAACTGAACTTAAACATGCCAACAAAATTAACCCATTTGTGCCTGGATATTTTTGCGACTTTCTTCGATTTTTACTGATAACAGAAATAATAGATAAATTTGTGATGTCAACTTCTTGAACAAGGGATGATTTCTTTTAAAATCATTATGCATAAAAATCGAAATATCAACATCCTACTTGGTCATGTTAAAATATTTTGTAGATTTGAGGCTCAATACTCATGAATAAAGGCTAGGAAAAATAAATAACGTTTTCGACTAATAGCAAAAATGACGTCCCAAAAAAGGGACGCTAGGCATAAATGGGTTAAAGTCAACTGACAATGAAACCTTCCTGGAGCTCACTCACAAATGTAACAAATTGTAATTCAGGCACAAGTGCACACTTAAAGATACCTACTGTGTTAAAATATTAGCAACTATCTCTGTAGAAATTGAAATTAAATGTTAAAAAGTAAAAATTATGCCAATTGTTAACCTTTTGGGGGTTGTGTATACCCTCTCACAAGTATTTGAGTAAAGACTGAACTGCCTATGATGGTTTTGTACATTAAAAATTATTTATTATTAAATATGAATTCTGTTAAGTGTAATTATAATTTTTCATATATTTCTATTGAGTTTTATGGGTTTTTAAAAAACTAATTAATTATGCACAAAGCTAAAATCAGAAATTTTGCTTGTACCTTAATCCTTTTTTGGGAGGGTGTATGTAAACCCTCTCAAAAAAGTATTGCATTGACCACAATGATCCTTTTATAAAATATAAAGCATTTCTTGAAAAAGCAGGAATAATGCAGATCATATGCAATAGTAACTTTTATTTAAAGATTATTTTTCCTTAGTTTTAAAACTAAAGTTTTAAAGGCTTAAAACTAAGGAAAGTTAGTTTTAAAACTTAGTTTTAAAACTAACTTTCCTTAGTTTTAAGCCTTAGTTTTAAAACTAAAACTTGTTGACCTTTGTTCTTAACCCATTTGTGCCTGGATATTTTTGCGACTTTCTTCAATTTTTACAGATAACAGAAATAATAGATAAATTTGTGATGTCAACTTCTTGAACAAGGGATGATTTCTTTTAAAATCATTATGCATAAAAATCGAAATATCAACATCCTACTTGGTCATGTTAAAATATTTTGTAGATTTGAGGCTCAATACTCATGAATAAAGGCTAGGAAAAATAAATAACGTTTTCGACTAATAGCGAAAATGCCGTCCCAAAAAAGGGACGCTAGGCATAAATGGGTTAAGAAACTTATCCTGAAAGCTGCAGCATTACTGCACTATGTTTTAATTTAGGAAATCATACACCTTTTATAGCTATAATACTCCTTGTATGTGTTTCTCTTTAGAACCAGAGCACTAAACAAGCTATTAAGAACTGCCAATTTTTATAAAAGAACTTTTATTTATGATCAATAAATGATACACCATACTTAATGTAAAAATTACAGCATGTATATAATGTCAATAGCTTCCGCTGGCATTTACTTATGTGTAAGAAGTACAACAGTTGTATTAGACGAATGCAAACATTTTATGCTTATCCCATTTATGCCTAGCGTCCCTTTTTTGGGACGGCATTTTCGCTATCAGTCGGAAACGTTATTTATTTTCCCTAGCCTTTATTCGCGAGTATTGAACTTCAATTCCACAAAATATTTTAATATGGCCAAGTAGGATGTTGACATTTCAATTTTTCATAATGATTTTAAATGAAATCATTCCTTGTTCAAAAGTTGACATCAGAAATTTATCAATTACTGTTGGTTTTAGCAAAAATCGAAGAAAGTCGCAAAAATATCCAGGCACGAATGGGTTATTATGTTACAATGTCGGTCCATCAGTTTTTATAACATTCAATTTATTTAAAATTGATTTCACTAGAATAAAATATGTTTGTTTATATTATGACCACTAGATGGCAGCATCGCATCGGGGCTAAAAACCATAGATTTTGGAATACCTAGATTGCTCATCCAATGTTCCTAATCGTGTACTTTTTGTTGCCAAAAACGCATCCCATTTCTGCCACTATCATGGCTGCCGTAGATGTAAAATGGAACATTCGTTGCAATACTTCAGAAAAATAAATAAGTTCCAGGGAAAATATTTCGATACGAGTACTTTTTAAACTACAGATCGTTCTAAAATGATTGAAAATACCATTATAATTTAGGTTATTGCCATTCTGCGCATGCCATTATCATGGCTACCATTTGGAGGAGGCAACAAGTCTTCTCTCGTTCTGCTCAATCTAGAGATTCCTATATCTATGCTGAAAACGTGGCTTACTTTTGTAAATTATGTACACCCTCCAAAAAAAGTGTTCGAGCAAGAGAGAAATTTCCTATTTTAGATTTGCGAATAACAATTTAGTTTTTGAAAGACGCACAACCTGACAGAAACATGGAAATTCATATTTACACATAGCCTAATTCATATTCTATGATAAATAATTTTTAATATACGAAACCAACGTAGGAAATTTATCTCTTGTTCGAATACTTTTTTGGGAGGGTGCAATTGCTTGTGAAGTGCAAATATGAAATCTTTTCTTGAAACAAATACAAAACAAGGCATTTTTGGCATTTAATGATCTCATAATGTGAAAAAAATCGCTTTGCAGCAAGATATTTTAAAAAATCTAATTAAATCTAATAGTTTAAATTTATTGCTATAAAATTTAATGAAATATTTTGTGTATAAAAATCAAAGCTATTATATAACTTGCTGAAGTAATGATTTTTTTCATGATGTCAGGGGCGTAGCTAAGGGGGGGGGGTTAGGGGGGTCATAACCCGCCCCCATGAGGAATTTTTTGCCATACAAAATGTATATTCTTCACTATATTATCACACACACGTATACATATATATGAGTTGTAGTAGTCGTAACCCCCCATCACGAAAAATTTCTGGCTACGCCCCTGCATGATTTTAATGATGTAATTAAAAAAATACTGTGATGAATAATGAAAAAAATTCATGATGTTAATGTTCATAATATAATTAAAGAAGTTAGTTAAATCTTGCGAATTTAAGGATCAGTTGGACTCGGTTGTGAGATATCGTATCGTCTTAGGTGTACACCCTCCAAAAAAAAGTATCCGAGCAAAAGAGAAATTTCCTATTTTAGATTTACGAATAATAATTGAGTTTTTGAAAAACGCACAACTTGATAGAAATATGGAAGGTCATATTTATGGATAGCCTAATTCATATTCTCTGATAAATAATTTTTAACATACGAAACCAATGGAGGAAATTTCTCTCTTGCTCGAATACTTTTTTTGGAGGGTGTAGCTGATGCTAATCTAGAAGAAAGGATGTTGAGGGAGAATGATCTTAGTTATTGACTATCAAAAACTTAGACTGTCAAAAGTTATTGAGCTGGGAAAAGCTGCCGAATTAAGCAAACAGAGAGCTCAGACTGTTCAGGGTCAAAGTGTGGATGTCATATACAGTAGTATTAACAATCGGCGTCAATTAGCTAGGGCACAACCTAGATCAGCTGACAGTGAGAGGTACAGAGGAACTGGGGGAAGTTCCAGCAGTGATTCGTTCGTGTGTAAGAAATGCAACAGAAAACATGGAAAACGGCAGTGTCCAGCATACGGTAAGTAGTGTTTTACCTGTGATACAATCATTTTTCCCTGGCTTGCAAAGTTAAGCCAGCCACAGAGATCACAAAGGATGCCAGTGATTTGGAGAGAGAAAGTGAATTTTTCATTAATTCCCTACATGTATCAACAGTTCTCGAAAGTGTCAATTCAGCTTCTACGATCAGAGAATGGACAAAAACTTTTCTTGTTGAAGGGAAAACTGTGACATTTAAATTGGACATTGGTACAGAAGTGAACATTTTGCCTTTAAGTGTATATAAAACTCTAAATACAAAACCTTGTATCGAAAATTGCAGCAGTGTGTTGGAAGCTTCTGGAGGCTTTATGATTAAGCCAGTTGGCTTTGTCAAATTGCAATGCATTATTGATGGTACAGATAAGGTAATTCATTTTCTAGTTGTATCCAGTAATCAGGCACAACCATTATTGGGGCTTGAAACCTGTGTCAAATTAGATCTAATTAACCGAATAAATAACATTGAAATTCCTAATAAAGATAAGTTTGACTAGTATTCTGATGTGTCACTTTTATCAAAAAAAGCATTTTATTAAATATAATTTAGAGGTGTTTGAGGGCTTAAGAAAATTCAGTAGGACATGTAAAATTACTTTAAAAGATCGGGTAAAACCGGTCGTAAGGCCACCTCGTAGAATACCACTAAGCTTAAGACCCAAACTGGAAATGAAATTAGCAGAGTTAGAAAGCCAAGGTATAATTTCTAAGGTAGATAAGCCTACAAGTTGGGTGAGCAATTTTGTAATTATTGAGAAAGCCAATGGTCTTGAGATCTTTAATAATCTGTTTGAATCCCCAGGATATTAATAAGGCAATAAAAACAGAGTGTGTATTAATTCCTACAATTGAAGAGATTTTACCAAAGCTGTGCAATAAAAATGTACGCCCTCCAAAAAAAGTATTCGTGCAAGAGAGATATTTCCTATTTTAGATTTGCGAATAATAATTGAGCTTTTGAAAAACGCACAACTTGATAGAAATATAGAAAGTCATATTTATACATAGCCTAATTCATATTCTTTGATAAATAATTTTTAATATACGAAACCAACGTAGGAAATTTCTCTCTTGCTCGAATACTTTTTTTGGAGAGTGTATATTCTGTCCTTGATTTAAAAGATGGACTTGTGGCGGCACGAGATCATCTCCGCGCTCACAACACCCGGCAATTGAAGGCCGGTCGAATAGGTACCTTTTGGCCGATCCGGATTGCGCCTCATTCTACCATCCATAAGTCCCTGGGTTCAAACCAGCTCTCGCCCCACGCTCTCCCTTCATTGGCGACCCGGACAACGAACACGCATTCTCCTTCTCGCCCAAGGCCGTAGCCAGGATTTCTTTTCGGGGGGGGGGGCACAATATGTACACTCATTATACCTATGTGCTTACATATATAATTTATGTATGTGTGTATATAAAACTATTAAAATATTTTTTGAAATTTTAAGAACATGTGATTTTTTTTAATTTGAAAGTTTTTTTTAATTTTAATTTTTCTCTGATAACTTTTATTTACTGCCATTGTCAGAAATTTTACTGCATAAAAGAAAATTAACTAAGACATCTCCTCCAACCTAACCCTGATTTCTATCGAAATTTTTTTTTTTTACTGTGAAACCTCCGAAAGTTGGACACTTGCGGGTTCCCTCAAAATTTGTCCATTTTACTTATGGAGGAATATTTCACATTTCAGTGTAATGTAACTGGAACATTCGTTCTCCAGAAATTGTCCCCAACTTATGTGAGTGTCCCACTTGAGAGGTTTCACTGTATCTGGGCCATAATCTGAGACTGAAATAGACTCACAATAAATAATTGGAACCGGAAGAATTTTTGCAAGTGGCAGCAACACCTGTTTAAAGGGAGGGGGTAACAATTAGCTGGCTTGAAAATTAATCGGAATTGATATTAATTACAATGTCGTAGACATTTGGGGGGGGGTTGGGGGTGGTCATAATCTAAAAGAAACAGAGCAACTCTGGTTACGTAATCTCGAAAAAGAAAATATTTTGATTAAGAAAACTACAGATGATTTTACATTAATTTTATTCTTCTTGGGACCGAAGCATATTTATTAATAACATTTTTTTTCATGTACGATAATATCTCTATGCATGGACATTAGAGCACGGACATGAAGTTAATCTCTCATCCCCTGTGCTATTTCTGAGGTAATTTTTCAGTCTTTTTAGGGCTGAAAAGGATTGTTCAACCGAGGCGGTTGTTACAGGTTGAACGACTAGAAATTGAAGCAGGATATTGATATTTGGAAAAATATCACTGCTGCACTCGTTGAGTGCATCGAGTGCATATTTATAGGGAAATCATGTGGTTTTATGGCAATTGATTTCTTCCATTTAAGTACCAACAGGTCCCACTCTCCTTCTATTACAGAAAAGTTTTTATGTTTTAAACCCTCCATATAAAATCGAATCTGCTGGTTCTATATCATAAAATGACTTTTGGGTGCAGTGCTGTTGCATTAGATTATGAAGAGCAGCTATTTCATTTTTATGTGCTGTGAAGCGCTCTGTTAATGCTACTACTAATTCTTCCAAATACAGAATAAAAAATGATTGTCTGTAATATTCCTCAGAGAGCTGCTAGGATAGATTTCTCGAAGTCTCCGACTGCAAACTCGACGGGGCAAATCTGATATAATTCCGAAGCTACCAGCCAATGTATTTGCTTTTGAAAATAAATTCCTAAATTCTTCTTCGGCATTCTTTCTCATACTTGAAATTTTTTCTATCTACTCTTTCAAGTGCAATATGGAGATCCACCTGCTTGTTCTGCAAATATTCGGACAGTGAGTGAGTTATACCTAATATTTTTTCGGAAATTATTAACCCATTTATGCCTAGTGTCCCTTTTTTGGGACGGCATTTTCGCTATTAGTCGAAAACGTTATTTATTTTTCCTAGCCTTTGTTCATGAGTATTGGGACTCAACTCTACAAAATATTTTAACATGACCCAGTAGGATGTTGATATTTCGATTTTTATGCATAATGATTTTAAAAGAAATCATCCCTTGTTCAAGAAGTTGACATCAGAACTATATCTATTATTTCTGTTATCAGTAAAAATCGAAGAAAGTCGCAAAAATATCCAGGCACAAATGGGTTAATCTAATGAGAAAATCATAGGAGCAAATATTTTTGTGCAACGCAGATGCTCTTGCAATATCATTAGCATTTCCGTGGTTATCTATAATATTTTCTAGGGCTTTACTTATTTGAAGAATAGTATCAGCAAAAAGAGTCCCAGCTTCGTGTCTTTCGAGCCATCGAGTCTCACAATATCTTTTTAGAGTTGACACTTTAGATTAATTACTTCCATTTAATTCCTCTCTTAAAATATGAGCACGATTGGCAGAAGAACGGAAAAATGTGCATGTTTCTGATATCGTCCCTAAAACGTTCCTTATACTAGGAAAATTCTTATTCTAGAGGAACTAGCCAGAGAAAGATTCAAACAGTGAGAAACGCAATGGGTGTGTACTGCTTTTGGGTATTCCTTTTGAATGAGTGCTTGAACTCCTTTAAACTGTTCTTTCTTGTTGCAAGCACCCTCATACCCTTGACCACTAAGTAAAGAGATATATAAACTAATTTCAAGAATACTAGATTTTATTATCTCAGCTAAACTGTTTTCGGTTAAATTAAAAACTGGGACAAACTTAATGCACGAAGAAAATTGTTCTGTCTTATGTCTAGTTCCATCGGTTAATACGGGAAAATATTTCGCTTTTAAATTTCTACTTATTATTTGTGATTGTATGTCTTCACCTATTAAACTAATTCAGTCATTCTGGACAGTAGGACTTGTATATAAGGCATTATTTCCCGATGATAAACATGTTCACCAAGGATGTTGTCTCCGCATTTTATTCTGAACCGAAATCAGACCGAATCAGAGCTCTAAAATTCCCATCATTATGTTTAAGCTCCTCCAGACATATTCGTTCATGATCAGCTGTTCCTCTTGAGGCAATTAAAAAAAAGGGATAAATTTCGGGGGGGGGGGGCTCGGGCCCGTCGGGCCCCTCCCCTGCCTACGGCCTTGTTCTCGCCTACAGCGACAGATGGCGCCAGCACCGCCCTCTACCAACTCTCGCTCGGCTCTTCCAAAGTCCGCAACGAGCGGCAGCAACCTCTCAAAGTCCGCAATGAGCGGCAGCAACCTCACAAAGTCCACAACGAGTGGCAGCATTCCATAACGCTTGGAATATCGTTCGTCAGCCCCCGATTGACTCTCTAGGGGGGAAGTAGTGTGGCGGCACGAGATCACCTCCGCGCACACAACACCCGGCAATTGAAGGCCGGTCGAATAGGTACCTTTTGGCCGAGCCGGATTGCGCCTCATTCTACCATCCATAAGTCCCTGGGTTCAAACCAGCTCTCGCCCCACGCTCTCTCCCTTCAGACTTTTCCAGATTGAATTGGATAAGTATAGCAGTGATCTTTGTGCTTTCAACATACCCACGGGCTGCTATAAGTTTCGTAGGCTACCAATGGGAATTTCCTGTGCACCTGAAATTTTTCAAAAACGTAAACAGGAAAATTTTGGCGACATACCTGGTGTTCTGGTTTATTTTGATGACCTGCTCATTGCAGCTAGTTCCATAAAAGAGCATGACGAAATTCTAGCCAAAGTAGTTGAACGAGCTAAAACAGTTAATTTTAAATTTAATAAAGACAAATTTCAATATAGGGTTACTGAGGTAAAATATTTAGGCCATTTGTTTAATGCATCAGGCATGCAGCCTGATCCAGACAGGGTTAAGGCTATTGTTAAATTAAGGGAACCTAAAAACAAACTGGAGTTACAACGTGTTTTAGGAATTTTTAATTATTTAAGGAAATTTGTCCCAAAATTTTCTGATAAAACTGTGCTCCTAAGAGAGCTCTTAAAACAAAATGTAGAGTGACAGTGGTTAGAAATATACACTCAAGCATTTGCAGAGTTAAAAAATCTAATTTCGAATGCACCTGTATTAGGGATATTTGATAGTAGCAAATCTATATTCAAGCTGACAGCTCAAAAGATGGGTTAGGATGTTGTTTATTACAGAATGGTCAACCAATCGCATTTTCTTCTCGTAGTTTAACGGTGCCGAAAAAAATTATGCTCAAATTGAAAAAGAATTTTTAAGCATATTGTTTGCAACAAACAAGTTTCACTATCGCATTTATAGCAGGGATGTTGAAGTCCTTACTGATCATAAGCCATTGGTTTCAATTATGAATAAAAATATTTCTAATGTGCTATCCAATCGTTTGCAAAGGATAAAAATCATGTTTTTAAAATATCAGTTGAATCTGAAGTATCTTCCAGGGAAATTTATGTATACAGCAGATTTGTTGCCACGTTCGTATCTTGAAAATCAAGGGGATGATGAAGACATGGAAATGGTTGAGTTTGTGCATACACTGAAAGACAGTTGCAAATGTCTGAAATTAAGAAAAAGGAATTCCAGCAGGCCACCCTGCAGGATCAGGGATTCAGGATTGTGCAAGAATTTTGGCAGGCAGAATAGCCTTCTAGTGTTGATCAGGTACCGCGTGAAGCTAGGTCTTATTTTAAATTTAAAAATGACTTGAGTGTTGAAGGTAGTCTCGGGTTTTTAAATGATAAAGTTGTTGTACACCCTCCAAAAAAGTATTCGAGCAAGAGATAAATTTCCTACGTTGGTTTCGTATATTAAAAATTATTTCTCATAGAATATGAATTAGGCTATTTATAAATATGAATTTCCATATTTCTGTCAGGTTGGGCGTTTTTCAAAAACTCAATTATTATTCGCAAATCTAAAATAGGAAATGTCTCTCTTGCTCGAATACTAATTTTGGAGGGTGTACAAAACACTCTAGTCACAAACAAATTAACAGTATTATATTTTTGTCACTTGTGCTATTATCATTAAATATAAGAAAGTAAAACTTCCTATTTATTTTATAACCATTTCTTTAAATAATATATCAGGAACAGTGAAATTATAGAAATATAAAAAAAGTAAATAAAATTACCAACTTCTCCTAGTATAACAAAAAAGTTGAGGGTGGGGTGTGATAAGGCACTAAAAGAAAAAATTATTTATAAATGTTAAAAATACAGTTGCTTCATAAGCCTCTAGGATTACCACAAAAACTGTTTAAATATGCATACGGAACTTTAAATATTATTATTATTATTAATTCTTAAAAGCGTTATAATATTTTTTAAATTTTGAAAAAAATAAATTGAGTAATAAAATTAATATTTCAACTACAGTAATTTACGGAAAAACAGATTTTCTTGAAAGTTGTTTGCAACGTTCACAGCTAGATGGCAGCATCAAATAATGCTGTTCCCATTGGGATGCTGGGGCTATTTCTATAGCATGGCGTTTAACATCCTTGTTCTCTACCTTCATGACTAGAAACCATGCCATGGACTGAGATTGGAAAGGACTTACATCGGAAATGGGATTCCTTCTCTGAAAGAAAACGGACCTTGAGGATGGGCATAGGATGGATTGATTAGGAGATTATCTGTTGCTGCCATCTTGCGGCTATAGTTGTCAAAAAAACTTTTTCCATAAATTAGGAGTCGATGTATCAGTTTTATTAATTATTTATTTATATTTCGAAATTGATAAAATATAATAATGCTTTTAAAAATAAATAATCAAAGTTATGTATACATATTTAAATAGTTTTTGTGGTAATCCTCAAGGTTTTTGTAGCTATTTAAACTGCATTTTTAAGATTAATAAATATTTTTTTCTTTTAGTGCTTCTTTACACCTCACCACCAACTTTCTTGTGACACTGGGTAATATAGGAAAAATATTCTCAAAGTACTCAAGCCGCAAGCAAATTAACCAGCATTATATTTTTGTTACTTGTGCTATTATCATGAAATATAAGAAAACAAAGCTTCTCATTTTTTATAACCTCTTCTTTAACAGGATTAGTGAAATCATAAAAATAATTATATAAAACTATCAACTGCTCCTAGTGTCACAAAAAAAGTTGGTGGTGAGGTGTAATGAAGCACTAAAAGAAAAAAATTTTTTATTAATTTTAAAAATGCAGTTTAAATAGCTGCAAAAACCTTGAGGATTACCACAAAAACTAGTATTTAAATATGCATACATCCCCATCCTCAACTGAAGCTGGGCCCCTTTGATAGCCAACTGCTCCTAGTGTCACAAAAAAGTTGGTGGTGAGGTGTAATGAATCACTAAAAGAAAAAAAATTATTAATCTTAAAAATGCAGTTTAAGTAGCTACAAAAACATTGAGGATTACCACAAAAACTATTTAAATATGCATACATAACTTTGATTATTTATTTTTAAAAGCCTTATTATATATTTCAATTTCGAAATATAAATAATTAATAAAATCGACACATCGACTCCTAATTTGTGGAAAGTTATCTTGCCATATTGTTTGCAACTATTGCCGCTAGATGGGAGAATCAGATAATCTCCTAATCAATCCATCCCCATCCTCAACTGAAACTGGGCTACTTTGAGAGCATGGCGTTTGTTATCCTTATCTGTAACTCCATGCTAGAAACATAGACACTTGTTAACGAAGGCAGCAGATCAAAACTTTGGGTGCGTTCAGACTGCCACTTTCGGGTAAAACTTAAACCCCGAACTGCTCGAGTTTTACTCGAGGAGATTGACATCGTGAACGGTTTTGGGTATTTAATAGGAATAAAGGGGGCGGCACGTATTTACTAACCAGTGCAGCCAATGGGAGCGAACAATAACAATAAACAAACTCACGTGATCTATCTCCCCAACTTCCCACGGAAAATCCTTGGGGAGTTGGGAAAAACTCGAGCTACTCAACTTGGCAGCCTGAACGCTTTGTTTATCTCCCCGAAAAGCTCAAAACGGGCATCGTGAACGGCTTGGGTTTTTCCCGAGTAACTCGAGTTACTCAAAAGTGGCAGTCTGAACGCACCGTTTATCAACCAACCAACGTCCCAAGCCAGTCCTGTCTTCCTTTGTGTATTGTGCTCATTGTGCTGTAAAAATATTAATTTTTAAATCTAAAGAATTTCCATTTCTATATAACAATATTCACCTAATTCAGTGTCTGATTTGGTAAGTAAAAGAATGCTATACGAAAATAGTTCATTTTAAGGAATATAATAAACACAGAAAACTTTCATCTATGTTTTCATCTTACAAGAAATAGAAATTTATAGATAATGTACATTTATCATTATTAAACTTATTAAAACTATTATTATGAGAAGGCACATTACAATATTTATTACAATTATGTAATGCAGGCTAGTTTAATAATTTTTACTTAAAGGAAAATTGCAAATATACTTTTACTACACTTAACTTATCTTAATCATTTTAATGAAAACTAAATGCTTACAAATATTATTTGTTACATAATGTAATTTGCACAATCACATAATGTAGTTTGCATCATCATGATGTCCTGATGATGATATATCCACATCAATTACATGAGAATACAGTTTTATAAATAGCATTAATATGCAATTTATGACTCGGAGTTTATTGTATCATTAGGTTTTTACCTTTTGTCCCAGGTTTTTACCGGTAAAAACCTAGTTTTTACCATGCCCTGGTAAAAACCAGTTTTTACCGGTAAAAAGCCAACCCTGTTCATATGTCAATTAACTCACCCCCCAACCCGTACATAGGCTCAGT